>JAHZNB010003527.1:0-65501 GCA_027744295.1 Callyntrura guangdongensis
CTTCTTCGGACCGTCCTTCATTCCGTTTCCTGTTTCTCCTTGTTCAGTGGATGACATGCTACAGTTGAAGCATATATTTTTAAGTATTTACATTAAAATTTTACGAGGTGATATGGTGGGGTCGGATGCGATTCTGGTGTATACAAACCAAGTGGTATTTATGCTATACATGTGCTGCTACTCTTCCAACCACAAAGTTTAACGGCAAAGATAATATCAACTTGAACGACTGCAATATGACAGAACCAGCACAGCAGGGATGGATATTATTTGAGTAGACACAAAAATAAATACGCACAAAATGTTTTAAAGCTGGAACTTTGAACACCCTACCAGCAGGAGGAAGAGAGTGTTACATAAAACGTTGGGGATATTTCTGTGGGTAGCAAAAGTTTTTTTGAACATCATAATATTTCCTCTGGTTTGGTAGAAAACACTGGGAATTGAAGAATAAAACGACCAGAGATCCTGTATTGAAATAGGCCGTCGTCTATTATTGGTCTAAAAATGAAATACAGACATTAAGAACATACGTTCATGTCTATATAATCTTGTAATCTTAATTAGAGAATTAAGTACATGTTAGACGAAAGAAAATTCTAGTCAGAAAACTATTAGGAATAATGATATTTCTTGGTCTACGCTACGCTTTTTAATCTAACGGTCAGTAAACCGTCTATTGTCGGAAATGCCATAACGAAAGTAAACTATAATCCGAATTATTTAATAATGGTTTGAGTAATGCATTTCATTGATCTAAAGGTCATGCTCATGCCATAAGTATTTTAGTTTAACCTAAAATCAACGATTTTACTAATAAGGAATAAGTATATGACGGGAAGATTCAAATGAAAATTTTAGAAAGTGGTCTTGCATTGCCCCAAAGCTTGTATCAATATCAAAAACCAAAGCTGTCCTGTATTTTACTTATGCGAGTCTGGTCTGTAACAAAAACATTTCCACTTACCTTTCCTTCTTATGTTGACCCACGTCTTTCCTAAAAAATGCAAGTGGTATCTCATGTTCCCAGGTTTGTATGTTATGAAAATAGCCGAAATAAACACAGATTAATTTAATTTGCCAAATGAGCCCAGAAAATGTATTAAAAAAACGTACACAACTCCACTTGTCCCAGTTATAGGTACACAATAATATATAACTCGATTTTTATTATTGTATTTACAGCAATGTGACATTACCTTATTATCATACCATCATCAACATACGGAACATGATTACAGTTAACATGTATGTGTTGTAACTAGGTATGTAACTTCTTACAAATAGGTTTCTGTTTAACATTCCTTTCTGTAGTTGTAACTTTGACCATGACCAATACCTAAACCATTACTACTACATTTAGTATTCTAATCTTATCAAATATTTAAGTATGACGTCCATTTTACATTAATCAATTTTTTAAATAATTACTTACATTTATATCCTCTTTTAAAAATTTCTAATTTTTAGTTACATAATCGTACACGTATCCAATCATAATGGTTATTGACTTACTTGGTAATTCCACAACAAAAAGGTTACACTTTCCAGTAAGTGCTTATTATTGTTTTCATTCACCTCTTGACTCGCAAATAATCCATCCTTGAATGCAATCTTTATTATAACTTTTACGTAATCATAGTACTTAACCCAAAGTTTAATTATTTATCATTATCATTATATAATTTTTTTATCATTATACTTATGCTTATTAATATTTAATATTTCAATCATTATTATCTGTGCTTATCAGTATGCTGTTTTTATAATGTTTTTATACTGTTTTCTACAAAAATCACCCAAAATCTTCTTGAAGTACAACAATATATAGTGGTATCTTGAGAATCGTTTTGACTCTCAACCCACCCCTTCCCTTCTCCTTCATGCCTGTATTTACATCTTACTAGTTTCCCTTTACGCACATACCACAACTTCTCTATACATACAGTGATAATCATTAAGAGTGTAAATAAAAATATTTATACGACATCAATAACACCAACAATTTAAGAACCATTTAAGAACAATATGTACAATAACAACAACAACCATTAAACAAAACGCATTCATTCTTTCACTCTAGAAAAAAGAGGTTCATTCTTGTATTTTAACACAGGCATTTATTTTAAGGAAATATGTCTTCTCACAGTAGTACGCACGTCACATAAACTCAATGTGAGTACACTAAAGGTTGGCAAGGATGCACTGAACATAGTAACAAATTCTAAAAGGGACAGCTTAAACCTTTCGCTGGATAAAATACTTGCCCCAATTTTATTTAAAGCTGTTACGTTACTCTACTATTACGACAACTACTTACAAGAGCAAACTATACATCTTGCTGTAATAACAAGCAAGCACGCCCATTACTTACAGTATATTCTATCAACTAGGTAATATGTCCAATACGTAAACAATACTACTCTTCATTTTCAAATACAATGCACTTTCCCTTTTGTATGGTTTGTCATTTTACTATTTAGCCTACATAGATTAAGAGTGCAAATGATGACAGGTGTATCATCTTGTTGTTTCACATCATTATATTATGCATAGTAATCATCCAAGTATAGTAGATATTAATTATCATTGTTACAGAATATTATGGTATGGTAAAAGTTTGTAATAATTATTCATAATACCAACGTCTTGTAAATTCTTGTCCTCTTGAAATCGATATTTTTTTTCTCTCTCTCTCCCTGTGTGTGTTACGTATATTCATATACCCTTCTTAAAGAATAATAGCATTTTAGACTGGCAATTGTTAATAAATTATTACAGAGCGGTTCACGTTGCAGAAAGTTTGTGTATTGAATATCCCTTTTTAAAAAGGTAGTACGTTACTTACGCATTACGCATGTAGTGGAGGTGGTGTGTATATGTGTGTATTTTTCAAAAGTGTATGTTTGCGAATAGTGGGATGTATCCTTGTGGCGGGGTAACTTACTTATGAAAGTTTTTTTTTATATGTATTTAATATGCTATCTTCTATATGCATGTACTGCTTACGGAATATGAATATTATTTTTATATTTTTTATTTTATATTCGTTTCTAGCCTATCGATAATAGTAGATTTAGGATTTTATCGTAGACGCTGTCCTAACTACTATGCAATTTTCCCATTGTAGTATTATTTTATAAATGTAATTTTTAGATTTTCTTAAAATTACCTATGTATATATTATTTAAGTAGGTAATATTATGTACAATATAATCTATGTATGTAATAATATGGATTGAAAAAGATCAGTTCTTTCGGGGTGCAAGCGTGATGTACTCACGTCACGCTCGCAAGATTTATCCTTAAAACGGTAAAATGATTTTACACTTGACAGCAATAAAAAGTTTTAATGAATACTATTACACAATGGTTAGTAAAATTCAGGAGGAAATCAACTTGTTTATATTTATATATATATATATATATACCGGCATTTTTACTGACTGCAGTTACACTTACACTTTGTAGTTTTTTAAATTAAATTTATAAATATATTTGTTGTACATGTTGTAAGTTTTAAACACTTTGTATAATTCATTATCAATGTTCATTTAAATATATCTGTTAGTGAAAATCTTCAACTTCTCCATCTTCACCATCATTATCATCATCATCATTTTGTTTTTTGCTTTTCGTGGGTCACCCATCTGGGGCAATTTTTTTCATCGTTACAGGCTTTGCCGTTTTGCTGTTATCTTTCTGCCTGACATTTGGTCAGTTTAAAGCAGACAACTGCTCTTTCGAGGAGAAGAAAGGAAACTGTAACTAGAATGGTGTAGTCGTCTACAAAGTTAGTCGTAACTGCTCATTGTCATGTTTTACCGATATAATCCTTTTACTAAAATCATAGCGTCTTCTTTGCTCTCACATATCGAATCATCATGCTTGCCGTTGACAAAACCGCTAAAAATACAATGACTTTTTTCTTTTTAAAAAAGGTGTCAGCCACGGTATGCATATATTATGTCCCTCCCTTATAGTGAGGAACAGTTTTTCATGATTAAGTGAGGAAATAATGAGTGTAACTTAAAATACCTATCCGGTATAATGTGACAAGTCTGTCTACAGGTACCTTTAAAATCTGTCTAGTTCTAAAAAATCCTGCTACCTCTCTGTATTCTAGTCTCTATAAATCTTTATTCTTACAATATGACATTGTAGCTTTTACACGGGTTTATACTTCTGTATATTATGCTTGTAGGTATGTCTGTATCTTTGTTGGTACATCGTGCATATGAGTTTGTATAGTGTTTCCATAACACAGTGCAAATTGCAACATATTATATTGCTATTGTTAGAGGTATGCAATCCTTCTATTTTTTTCAAGTATCTCTAATATCATATTTTTTAATATGAAAACCTGTTTTCCCTCATTGTATAAATATATTACACGTCTATTATGTTATTACGTTTTCTCACCTCACATGTCGTCACATTACTATCTCTCAAAAAAGAATATTTTATGTATACTGTATAATATATATTATATTATATAAAATCTACTCTCCTCTTTATACGGTTACTATCCTGTTTGTATGCATAATTTAAATAGGATGTATTTTTTAATTCTTTACTACCCGTGCCATTTTTTTTACCAATCTGCACCTACTCGTCGAAAAATTTCTCTCAAAAATGTACAAATATAATTTTCTCTAAGCACCACACTACCACCTCGAGCAGGAGACCTGTGTAAATTGAAGAAAATGTCTGTTTTTTCATTTCCTTTCGTTGGCTTATCATTATTTATGTAATATTATTATCATAATTGTTTTCTTTAGTTGCGACAATATATTGAAAATAGTTAAAAAATAAATTGTGTGAGAGTTTGTCATGTTAGCTGCCCCGTACTTTTATTATCATCAATCTTATTAACGACAGACGACGACGGTTATTGAGGTTAAAAAAGTAAAACTTTCTGACATTGGAAAAATGTAGATACGTAATAATAGTATGCAAAGTATGTATATGGAGTTATGTTCTAGGTGAAGTATTGCATATTATTATTATTATTTATTATTGTTAAGTGCAAATATAATGTTATGCATGCTATGCGCTAATCCTAATATTGACAAATGAATTGTACAATGCATGTAGGTATTAAAGTCTTAGATCCTAACTAATAATATTAGGAGCAGTAACATTAATAACAATAGTAATTAGGAAATTGTAATTAATCCTGGTAGTTGCAATCATCAAAGTACTTGTTTTCCTTTAATGATGCAATAATATGGCAAGTTGCAAGTATTCACCGGGTCCATAAAAATGGAAGGAAAAATAATAGTACCTCTAACAACGGTAATCGAACAGTAAGATGTACGCAACAGTAATAACATAAGTAATACATTACTTTTTTTATACAAGGAGTGTATTTATCTATATGAACGCACCTTTAATTTTAATGCAAACACACTGCTTTAGAGAAATTCAACAGTTTAACAGTCCTTTATTTATTTCAAAATAGTTTCATTTCAAAATATAACAACGCATCATCGCCACCTTTTTAATGGGTTTTTGTAAAGATGCGGTTTTAAGATGCTATGGGGTTTATAATTAAAAATTATTTAAGTATTACTAATGTAATCAGTAGCACAATTAATTTTCGACTTTGCCCTAAAGTTCTGGGTAGCTATAGTTTATAGTTACCTTCTTAAGTGTAGTCCTTCACTGATACCTATACGGTGCTCTTAAATTAACTAGTAGGGGAAATCTTCGTCAACATCAATTAAAAATATGTGTACGTCCCTTTTTTATGCTCCTGTGCCTATACATTTAGACATTCCAAAGTAAATTAACAAATGAATGCTTGTTTCATAGATAGATAGAGCAGTTAGTAGGTAATTTTAATGCAATAAATGAATCATGTCATGCTCATCATGAAAGCAAAGGTTATTAGGCAGAGAAAAGATGAAAGAATGCCAAACAAGAGTGACAGGCATGTTTATCGTCACCATCATCTCTTCTACAATTTATTTAAAAACACGTGAGTTTCGTGGGGTTTTCTGGACAGCCCTTCTGGTAAGACGGCGACGGCCTTGTCCAGAGGGTTGCAAACTCAACTGAAAGTTGCCAATGAAATAATTAACTGCACTAGTAGCTGTACATTTTAGTAGCAAATGAATGCAATATGCAAGAGAAAATATGGTAGGGATAGAAACGACAGTCATCCGTCACCCGGATGAGACGTCGTTGGGGAAAGACGTTACACGGTAAAATAATACTTTTGGAACGTTTACGTACACATTTTGAATTGCATTTTAACGGATGATGTATTGACGAAGGGATAATTTTGCGTACGATAGTAAAAAATAAAGCTTCCTCTTTGAAATGGCAGGAAGTTTAAAAGACATACATACAAAATGTAGCGTTTTTCACAATAACAACTGCTAACTGATATGCGCTGGTATGAATGAAACACACAATTTTAATATGTTGCTGATATTTATCATCGGTACATATGTTAATGATAATTTCTTTGACACAATAGACGCCCTTTTGTTTTAAAGGAAGCTTCCAGCAAACACTACCAGGCTAAAGGTTTACTTGGTTTTAAATGAAAGAATACCTCCTTAAAAATAACGTACATTGTAAATAGTGCACTTACTCATTCGCACTTACGGCGTTAAAGCAAAAGTTAAAAAATTCCACTAACTTTATGGTATTTAGGGTCACGAGCAATTTCATTGCAATTTATACAATGCATACATTAACCAAAATGAGTTGTAAGGAAAAACGTAATCACAATTTAAAAGTAACCTGGTATTATGAAAGGTATGATTTTTTTTTGCCGTCAGACGTTTCCGAAAATACCTATAGTTGCGCGATAGGATCTGGCTAGAGTAAAATATACACGTTTCAGAAATATATAGATATATATTTATATATATAGACTCTCTGGTAACCTTATTTTTATAAGTATAAACATCCTGTACAGTATTTACAATTTTTATGCACACTTCCCTTTCTTAAATCGATTTCCTGACTCACCAATACACACACAGCAAAAGAGAACAAAACAAGTTTCATCCTCCATGCTATTGCGGTGTTTGGATTACCAAGAAATGATCTTTGTTTTAGCTTTAAAGAGTTTATTTAGACTTGATAAATGTATAATTATTAATATTACCTATGCTAATATATTCTATGAAATGGATAACAAATACGTACACGTAAACATTGCCAGCACTCTCATAAAACGGTTAGGTAACGCTAGATGATTCTTTTTGATGACGTGTGTGGAAAAAACTCTTGGGTTTACAAAAGCCTCTCATCTAAAATAAGATAAGAATAACGTGTTAAATGCAAGGGTAGATAACAAGAAGAAAAGGGTTGCAGTTGCAACACTGATGTGTCTCCTGTGCATGAATGAGCTAGAAACATGGCTGTCTAATTATTATTATTTTTATTATTAACCTGGGCACTGAGTGCTTTGCACGCAGGCGATTAATGCACAGTATGCCGCTGAGAAACGATCGGTGGTAGTGGTGGTGCTTGCAAGCATGATGTCAAATATATATGATCATTAGTACAAGAAGAAACAATTGACGAGGACAATCATAATAATAATAATAACAATAATAATAATAACAACAAGTCTTTGAATGAGTATTCATAAGAAAAGCAACAACCCCAATATATCCTATTCAAAAAATAAAGATTTCTCGAAGTCATTTTAGTAATTAAAATACTCATCATTTACCTGACTATTATTATTGCATCCGATTTGTGTTACTGACGTTTTACCAGTTTTAGTGTGATTAGTGGTGGGTGAATGTTAGTTATAATAGGTTGGAACCCTACAACAACATCCCAGAACCTGCATACGTCCGTACATTCGTATGATCTATTTATTATTTACCTAGTTTTACACGCTTACCTCTACAAACAATAATATTTTGTTAATATCATGCTTATCTGTCTCTTCACCTGTGATAATCTATGCCTGTAACAGCGTATATGTTAGCTAGATTAGTTAGTGTTTCGTTTGTAGCACCAAAAAATTATTACTCTTCTTTTTTTGCTTAAGCTTATAAACCCGTTCATAGTTAGTAATAAAAATCTTGGTGTGAGTGATACACCAAGTACATTTATTAATAGAGTTAAAGTTAGTATATGTCTAGTCAATTCAATTGTAATTTTGTGGTGTACCTATATCAACGCCTATATGTGCTTAATGTTAATTCATTTATTTATGCACTATTAATTTCCTTTCTGCTAATGACGCTATCTACCTTTCCCTTACTAACGACAAGTACTTAATATGTTTTGTTTGCAACATGCAAATAATAACGGCATTTTTGACCCTGACCAGACTTGTTGGAACATTTGACAAAATACTCATCGTCATGTTCATCATAGCACGCTATATCTGTAAATGTCCAATAATGAGGAAATGAGTAAAGTTTTAAACAAAAACGACGGCACGTACGTGCCCGTACTCGGTTCCCTTCTGTGTTTATCTCAATTTTAATAGCCTATTCAACAAGATGCTGAGCTTTTCAAAAACCTGTCACTGTCACTCATTGTAAATGTGCGTTTATCTGGATATTTGTATACAAGCACGTTTTAGTCTCAAGGTGCATATTGCTTTGGATTCGGCTGTGGTAAGTGTTTTATACTTCCCAATAGAACTTTCCAGTCAAACAGTATTACTTACTTACATTTACAGAAAATGAGTTGATTTAAATGAAAGAAAGCATAGCTGAATAGAAAAGCTGTAAAATTACACAAAGACGGTCATAATAAATCCCTGGAAACCCCTGCTCCGTCTCCTCTATATAAGTAAGCAAGTACTACAGATCAACATATTTCTTGAATTTCCCTTCTTGGCATTAGAATTAGAAAATAATATAGCCTTTATGGTGTACATTAAAAATGTACTAAATAACGGACGATGAAAGATAAAAGGGAAATTGTGACTTTATGGGCTTTTAGAGCATTCATCGACACCCATAACTTGCGTAGTAAATTAAACAGTTAAAGTCCAACATACCTAAACTTGATATACTGAAAAGGTCAAGAGCAAATGAAAATAATGCATAATATGTATTATGTATATTAATATTGGTATCAGTGATATGTTCACACTTCTTTCCTAGAAGGAATCACAAAAAGTATAAAATAAATCCAGGAAATTTACTACTGATAAAATTGGCTTCAATATTGAATGTTTATCAATGATAATGATGAAGCAATACTTAGTATAATGTAAGTGGATAGTGCTTGAAAGTCATTTTCGACGAAAGAACTTGTTTTTACTGCTTTTCAATGTCAGCTCATTAAAAAAAGAAGAAAATGAAACATTCTACAGGATGCTAACATGGGACGAGATAAAATAAATATTTTCAGTTTGATGATTTAACATGTCGAATACATAATGATAATAATAACTATACCATGTCGGCTATTTGCTTGACATATACCAGAAGATTAGAAAGAAGGGAGGATTTTTTTAATAACCTTCACATCACAACTTTAAGAGCCGAGCAGTATAAATGTGTATATATGGTCGTGTTATCCTTACACGAAGTATAGCTACGAATGCAAGCTTATTTAAGCCAAGGTAAGATGTAAATCCTTGCCTTTCTCAGCAACGGCGACTTTATCATCATTAGATAAGCATTCAAAAAATGTTCCATGAAAAACAAGAAAACACGTTACTATAGTTTGCTTATATAATTCCCTACCGAAAGTTGCATAGCCTCATCTTCCTTACCCAAACGATATCATCAAACGTTTACAAAAACTTAACGGCTGCAACACAAATATAAAGGAATACAGTCAGTAGCAATCAGTCCACTTATCAAGAACTTTTTGTGAATGGTGGTAGCATTTTCAATTCTGACCACGTATGCACACAGTATTCTACTAAAAGTACAGAGTGGGTAAAAGGGTTAGTATAATTGATTAAAATTAAAATGGTGCACGGTAAACATAAATAATACAACATGCTACTATTTTTGCACATTATGGGCATTTGTGCATATAACTCATTGTAAAGGATTTACAATGAAATAAGCAGGATTTAATAACCTGAGAGCAGTAATATGTATATAGACCTTAAATAACAGAATGATTTTACGCAGCGACACATAAATTGATTGTGTTCCTTTAGCTCTTAGTAGACTTTAATTACCGTTTAAACATTGCGTTCTTCTTAAAACAATAAATACGTAAAACACAACAGACGCCCATCCTTGTTCCTGTTTTTTACGGTGACACTAGTGTACGATTTTCTACGACGTATAAACATTCCTGTAAATCTTTCTCGTTTCGTTACCAAGTGTTGATTGCAGACTGAGTAATGCACGTATTTTAATCATTTTGTGTACTTAACGATAGAAGTAATGCTTGTGTAGTGATAACGATGATACACACCGTAAAGACCAATATTGTTGATTATCTTTGAAAGGAAACGCTGCTGCTTAATTTTTAAATGGAGTGAGGACGAGAAAGATGGATAGATAGAGAGAGAGAGAGTACTTACTGTTAGCTGAAGTTAGCAGCACATGTTCTTTGTAGTTATTCAAAACTTGCTTTTTATGTAGGAGACAGAGATTTAAACATGAATACGAGAGAATATAAAGGATGACCTTAGCAGCATGGCTGACTATCATGACAAGTCGGCGTCTATGGGGGAGTAGTATGAGGATGATGACCATTTACTCGTAGTTGGCATTGTATTCAGCCACCACCACTGTGGTGACAATGATAGCGCACCACTGGCCTTCGTTCTTTTTGTTCTCCTTCTAGCTGTTATCGTTACGGGGGCTGCTGGAGCTGCTGTTTTCATCGTTGTCCTCGACACGGTTTGCTGGGAAGATGACGGTGATGAAGAAAGTGCGCCTGATTGGAGTAGTAGTTGAAAAGATGAGGACGATGAAGACAAAGGGGTTGGCTGTCCAGCAGCTTGATAGTTTTTCTCATGTGGTTGTCGGGGTACTGATGGTAGTTGTTGCTGTTGATGACTATTGCTACTTTCATTTTTTTGTACAACGTTGTCCATAGTGTCGTCGGGGCTAGTGGTACGACGACGCTCTAACTGACGGTGCAACAGCGCTATAGACACTGTTGATGATGTCAAAAGGAGAATATGTAGGTAATTGGTAGCTGAATGAAATAGCGCTACCAATAGAATGATGCTACATGGATTGGCAACCAGGCTACTGAAAAAGGCATTTTTGGACTGAGCCGATGACTCTATGTCTGGAATGTTATCCTCGGACTTGGCTACTTTTAGGATAGAAAGCAAAGGGTGATGACGAATCAAGGGATGTTGCTTCTCAATTAGAAGTTCTAGCACTTCTAATGCGGGAAGACACTTTTTCTATACGAACAAAGGGGGAACAAACAAAATCATGCCGTACATTAGGGTGTATTCCAGAAGGGTTTCAACAATTCAAAGCATAACCATAGTTACTTATGACCGATTATTATGAAAAAATGGTACTTTATATTCGTCATGCATTGCATTTAAGCATATGCAATCGATTACTCCAATTTGGAATGAAAGTACATGTTAGTGGAGCATTAGAAATTGTTGTATACAAGATACCTTTTCAAGAATGAAGAGCTGTCCGCTTGGTTGTCTGGTTCTAGAATCAGCGAAATCCTCTTCCGCTATGGTGGCATTCACAATAATATTCTCCCCTTCGATTTTGTATAGACCCAGTTGACAATCAGTCTGACGATATAAAAAGTAAAACATTTACATTTAAGCATGAGCCATTATGACTTTCACAATTAGTCGGTGATGTTCGAGAAAATAAACACAAGTATGGTACAAACAAAACTATGTGTATACACAGCCATTAGCTTACAGCATTGAGATTTCTCAAATCCTCAAGTGAGACGTCGTCTTCATCTTCCGGATAAAAGAAATGATGGTTTGTTTCTGGTGAAATGAGCTCCTGAAGAGCTGCAACAACATCTCTAACGGACAGTTTTGTATGTTTTTTCAAAACCGACTCGTCCAGCATTGAATAGCCAAGAAACAGGAAAACCCCATTGGCTAACGTGTAAGTACCTGGAATGGTGAATAAAATAAAACAGGTTTTATTCATAACACAAAATGTAACATTGTCGGTCTACATTGCACACACTTACACAAACGCGTTAGCTTGTATTGTGTAAAAGAATATTATTTACATGTCATTTTTTATTTACTGACATTCAGATTCCTAGATAGTACGAATCTGGCAGTAAAATGACCAATAACGAGAAAAAAGTCAACCTCAAAACCAAACGAAAAAGGATATTATAAATAATCATATTCCACAACTTCCTCTATTTTTATTTTCTCTCTCCCCAGCAGTCTGATCCTTCCATTATTTTTTTTCTCCCTCCTTCTTGTCGTAAATAAATACGTTCTCGGACTGTAAAAGGAGATCGCTCTGTGTACTCGTGAAACATATTCGACAGGGTTATGAATGGATTCCGAGCATGAGAGTTGACGAATGGGTTGAAATCGGAAGCTCTTAAAACCAACACGCTACATATCTGTACGTACAACATGTACACTGTTCAATGTGCAAGTGCGTTGCATACAAATTTCATCCAGCACACTCGTGCAAGTGAGAATGTAGAATGTACGCCAACGCCATACACACGCATCAAATGCATAATAATAAACGAATGAAATAAAAGTGCTTAAATACGAATTTTATGAGTTCACATGTCCTTCCCAATATTAGCACTACTTCACTTTCATTCTTTCCCCTTTCCTCTCAATCCACCACACTTCCTATTTTTCAAAGTTCAGGGTATTGACATTGCCATGACTATGACATGCCCCAAACAAATACCTTCTCCAAAATATGCAACAAATTGCCACTATTTTATGGCGTTTCCCCGCATTTCTCGAGCCTTATAGATCACACGTTCATATTATATACGCCTACACATGAGCATGTAAACATGTAAAAGTTTACATGTATAAAATAAAAATACATTTTCCCGTGAAATCTCTATATCATTCAGTTTTCATCAACCACTGTGTTTGTTGAGCAGGATACCTATTGCGTTGTAAGTTTACAGCAATTTACAAGGGAACTGACGACAAATAAATAAAATAAAGCTGAAAGCTGTGCTTCAGTCAACTAAGGCAGCATACAAATAGAAACGACAGACTTTGATCAATATAATTAATTTTAGTTGGTTCAACGATAGGTCATATTTCAGAAGGAAAATCCACCAAAGGAAAAAAGTAAATGAGAGAAATGTTCATACTGTACATTGGGTACGACACACACTATTGCATATTGGTTTCCCTATAATGGGAAAAATGTAGCTGTATTCACCGCAGTTTCTCCACACCCGCACCCTCCGCAGCACAAACATATAGAACGAACGGTATGGGGTGGCGAGAGAAAAAAAAATCACACATAATCTAAAGGAATTACTCACGCACCCACACTGTTTATTTTCATGCATATTTTTTATTATTAACCGGGTTTTGTATACATACATAGCTTTGGAGAAAACGCCATTCATTTCATTCTCTTTCTTCCTCCCCACCTTCTAACAACAACAATGTGTGTTGTGCTTGTGCTTGTATTTGTGTACACACACGTGCACAAATATTAATAGTGATAATGAGAGTCTGTGAAATAAACTGGAAACAATTTTTCAAATAGTTACACTCCACAACATCAACAGCAACTGCTACTAGATGTTCATACTTTGGCAATTTGTTCTGCTTTGTACTGTTGTATGTCATGTTTCGGTGTTCCTTACAACAACCCACTATCAGGAACTAGGTACTTGTAAATACATCTCTCTACTCTCTGACAGTAAAATGCAACATATTATTAGACAAGCAATATAATCATAAGACGAGGACGACGACTTTGAGCCCTACCATCCAAAAATATGCGTTACTTGCTCTAATGGCCATGCTTGTGCTGCTGAATAGCGGCAGCGTGCAAGCCCACCTCTCACCTACACAACTAATAAGACAGAGAATACCTCCCTTTATCTTAAAATAAAATTCCCCTTCATTATTTTGCCTGGCTGAATAACAACGCCTGCTTTACATATACAGGATGATGATGAAAATTGTGGCGATATTATTAGCTATATAGTTAGTTGCTTCTACTATAATTTTTTCCGAGAAGAAATCAAGCAAAATAATGTCAGTAGTAATGGTAATACCAGTGAACAGCAGTATACTACAAAAATAAGCGACTGCCATCATCACCACCGTCGTACCCATGGCTCGGTTGCCACCGAACAAGCAGAGCTCTAGTAGCGTACCATACTTACACAATTGGAGGACTAGCTGGCTTCAGGGGGAACTAGGTATTCTAATAGCTTGTAGGAGCAGCAGTTGAAAGAGCAGTTGTAATTAAAAGTTTCTTGCTCCCTGATTTATGGATATAGAAAGCCATTATCATGGATGATTTTCGACTGGTATTTTTACTCAACCCCTTCGTCTCTTTTAGCAAAGTCAAATAAATGCGTGTTTTTTTGCTCCACAAGAGAGGTAGCTAACTTTCCCCTTTCTTTCCAGCCGTCTGTTTCCTACTTAAAAATATCACTCATTCTCTAATAAGGAAAGTGGAAGGGGAGTAAATTACAAGGACATATGAATCTTTCCATAAAAATTACATTGAAAAATGAAAGAAAAAAGTAACATTATTGTGTCTTTGTAATTTAAACTGAGAGTGTCATACTCCCCATTAGGGTGATATAATACTAATCAAAATTATTAGTTTATAATGTTTTATAATGTGGCGTGAAGGTGGCACTTATACATATAAACGCCAGTCAGTTGGCGCAGTTAGTGTGTACAATGTACAATGGAGGTAAATGGCTTTCAGCGTGTACCTACTACTTTCGCTGGTGACACAACCATTCAGCCATAAATTATGTGCACGCTCATATTTTTAAGGTAGATATTATGTGGCATATCGTTTTTTGAAATCAAAACGCTCACATAATTTCAGCATAATCTTAGGAAACACGCCCTTGCGTACAAAAAAGAAAAATTCAAGTGAGGAAAAAAAGGAAAATGTGTCAGAACAAATGCAATGACTTTGCAAAGAAGGTATACACAGTGAAAACTTTTTTTTATCAAATTGCCTTCCCTACTTCAGGATGACGCGTGCATTTTCACTGAAATAGCATCTGTATCCTGCGTTTTCATTTTTGTATTTTCTGTGAATATTTATAGTGCTACTTGGACACATTTTGAAAATGATGATGAATATGTTTTCCTCTTTTTTTAAAAAGTGAACTCGTACTACGAGAAAAATAATTTAACTTAGAAAATCAAGGAGAAAGTAAAAACTATCGTGAACTAAGTTTATACATAAACACCTGTACATGCATCATATCATAACTTTACATAAATGACATAGTTTCCTTTGCAAAACACACCTCATGCGTAAAGGGATAATGAAGAAGGACTTTGCGCATAATTATAATTGCACACTTTTACAACGTCTCCCTGGAGAAAACTTTGTAAATCAAAGCAGTATAAGTGTGTCGACAAGGAGAGTGTATGAAAAAGAACCATGGGAGAAATGGATATGGGAAACACATTTTTTTTACCATAAAGAATCGTTTTCACAGTATGACGAGTGTGTACACAATTAGAGAATGTAGACAGAGGGGAAAAGTTGTCGATCTATATAAAATTATGTTACTTTTGGACTACAACGCGGACTATTGGTCGTAATAGACTTATGTTATTACATTAAACTGTGGTTTTAACTGCATAAAGTCGGCTGCCCTGGTTATTACACGTTTTGAAGTACATTTTTCTAATAAACGTAATGCATCCAGCTAGAAGGATAAACTGTATTAAAAAGTGAATATAATATTTTTGCTCTACTTACTGCGGTCTGGTTTTTCACATATGAAACGTCCCGCATAACATATGCATTTTCCCCGATGGGCAATGTATTTTGGCGCACCGTGATGCCAAACATCACCTATACGGGATGGACACGACTTCGTCTCCAGACAGTCCAGGACGGCACAAATCGCTGCCTCTGCTCCACCCAAGCCGCACACACAAAGCTCAGAGCAGGAGGGTTGTTCCTCTCGGTAAAGCTGGAAAAAAATTGACAGCACACGGTATAATAATACAACGCGGGTTCCGACATACTCGGATGAGCACGATTAAATTTCAGATGATAAAACTTATGGGAATGACACAGATTAAAGTGAAATTTATTTGGGTCAGAGTGCAGTGCATATTACACAGGCGGATGCATTTCGTATTTGTGCGACACAGAAAGGGGAAAGAGAGGGTAACTTCCTAGTCATGAGATTACAGAATCTAATTAGCACTTGTGCAATCTCATCACTTGGAAAGCCTCTTCTCGCGTATGTGTACACAGCTGATAAGGAGTAGAGACAAAAAAGGACTACGTGTTCACAATTTGTGTTTTTTTTTGTGATTGTTTCGTACTGCTGCACACAGAGATGATTGCCAACTTAATATAAAAGATCCAATGATACAAGGTGTATTATCATCGTCCACACTATTAATTCAAATTTAACCAGTTACGTTGCCGTATTAAAACGATCGAGGAAATCGATGACCCATCGTGTTATCGTGTATGCAGGATTATCCAACTTCCAAATGGCTATATACGTTTTATAACATGTACCATCGCGTGGGTTTTGTTTTACACAGTTATCGTATCTCAATTATGGTACTGCATTGTCTATGAAGAGCCTAAGTACTTATCACAGTATATAAATGCTGCGCATTTTCGAGCGTTTTATGGAAACGTAAGAAACATGTATGCAAGCAACTTTGTAATTTCATCCGAGTGGTTGGTTGGTAGTGTAATTTTGTTAGAAATGCACCAAGAACCGGTTAAAAGATTTATGTACGTGTCACGGAATTAGGGGAATTGGGAATGATGGCTGACATTTTGCTGTTAAAAATGTTCTCCACTTTTTGGACGCGCGGAGGAGAAATAACGAAAAAGTGAAAACGAAAAAACATGTAGATAGATTCATTATATTTACTCTGGCGGCAAAGGGAAATATCAGACTGTGAATCAGAGAGGGTCTTCATGGTATATAGACAAAAGACAAGTACCCGACCGTATTGTTTGCTACTTCATCAATTTCATGGAGATACGGTAAAGTTGTGCCCTCATTAAAAAGTTTAATTCGTTATAACTTTGTCCGTCATGATAGCAAGCAGTGATGCATGCAAATATTTTAATTTACATTAATATACTGCTATATTAGACATTTATAGGAGAACTAGCAACGTGTGAATTTCAATTTCGCTAATGATGTGATGTGACTAATAATAACCGTAAATTGCACTTATCTACTAAACAGCATGCTTTGAAGCTTTTGGGTTTTTTGAGCTTTGAAGAGTCCTTGTAACACAATTTATAACGATGTAGTTTGCTATTGACTGGGCAACTTGTTATGTTTGTATCCATTTTTATGGACCTAAACACCAATTAAACTGGGTGGAAACAAGAAATATATCTTTCTTTCAATTATATGATCAATATGGTGGAATTTCAATGGAGATAAATATTTTAGTACTTTGGAGCTTGACAGTACGTTCGTTTCATAAAGTGTACATATTTGCGCCAGGTCCAGTCAGCATAGATATTTGTCTCTTGCAAAGCTGTAACTCCATGAAAAATCCGATATGATCCAGCTTGCTGCTTCATTCCGTTTAGTTTCCCTCGGAACACATCTTGAAGAACAGGTTTGTTTTTTTAAAAACGGTATGTACGATTTGGATGAAGCCAGAAGATGCGTCAAAAGTGAGAGTGCTTACAAGACGCAAAACCCCTAAATATTTTTTAAGGTTCTACCACCGCATCCATCTCGACTTTTATTTATCTATTTTCTGCAAGACAGTAATGCAATAGGGAAGCCAGAAAACAACAAGGAAGGTAAAAACTAAACTTGAAACACATCTCACACCACCGCACCCGTACTTCCCAACTTTTTTTCCACACACACACACACACTTGTACCTAACATGCACCCGAGGTGTGGGCATGTACATGTAAGTTTTTTGGCAGGCTCTAGCGTTGGTATACCTGTGTGGATGGAATGGTATTAAATAGAGCTCAATATTTAGTAACTAACAACTCGTATTTCAAATGTTTACAAAGTTCCCTGAATCTGGGCCAAGTCCAAGTAAACAAATTGCCTGGCCATTATACTGATCGTGAAAATTTATAGCCTGAACCAACGCAATACTCGTTTCTTCTCCTGTTTTCTTCGTCTTTCCTCCTTTTCCAGACAACATGCCCGGCAATAGCGACAGCATAGAAGCAGCACCAGCAATCATAGCCACCATACATGGTCATGGTATGTGGTAGTATTTAGTAGTGCGAGGTGAGCTCTGTTTGGAGAAAATTTATGCAAGCCTCCGTTACTTATTTAACACCGTTACTTATTCACCATCAGCCAGCCTTTCCTTTTCAACTGCACTGACGGGGAGAAAAGCATGTTTAGAATTTGTTTTTCTGCTGAATTTTCCCCTCTCTTTATCTTGTTGATTATGCATACGTATCACAACAACGAACATTATATTTCGGTATGCAGTAACATGTACATGGGCACAACCACAAATACAATGTACTTGCTTACAAATAACAGCAACGCAGTCCTCCGGAAAAACTGAAAACTGTATTGATGATCATGATAAAAAAAATTAAAAGAAAATGTCTATACAGCATTCTATTTGGTGTGAAGTTCACCATACCAACTCGAAATTTGGCTATCGGAGAAAGTCCTGTAAATTAAGTTAATTTTTTCCCGTGTTTCCACCACAGTTGTTTGTAGCGTTGTAAATGGTACTGAGGGTATTGGAACACTTATCATAGTTTCCATCATCATCACCAGGACGAATGAATTATGGTTCAAGAAACTCGGAAAAACTTAAGTTGGCAAAGAAATAAACATTGGCCCGCCTTCTTTGACATGGAACACATTCTCGGACTGCTTATCACTACGGCTAAGCATAAAATAGTCTGACAAAAAAAGTAGTAGGGGTACGTATTGCAGTAACATTAATAATGATGCGAGTAAACTTTAATTGCATTCACATCTTTGAAGGCAGTAAACTTTGAAGTTGTTTAGTCATTATCATCAGGTATGCAAAAAAGTTTCTGTAAAAATTTCACTTTGTCAATATAACCTTTTATGCTAACTGTGTCACTCATGCTATCAAACAGGTACATATGTAAAGTAGGAATTTAATTTAAGAATGTGTTGAATGATAGATGATAGTAAAAAGTATTATACCCGTTTCGATGTGCCCTCGCGGATTTTTTGCTCGGGTTGCTTTGGTCGGCCAACTAGACAATATTCTGCAAGAGAAAATGAAAAATGAAAGCTTGAGTCAGAATACACCAGCTAATAAGTAAAAACTAGTATTTCTGATAACCTATTTTATTTCTAATATATTTTCTATGTGTAATAGTTAGTTTGTCGAATTGCGTGTCAAAAGACGGACAAGTCAACTAACTAACTCTATCATCCTATAATCATATATATCATGGTCATTAATTAAAAATATTTACATGTTTTTTATATTATTTAAATGGAAAAATGGAAACGTAATTCTCAAGGATTAAAGAAATCATGCTTACTTGGTGGCTGGGTTGTAGTGGCAGGTTTGGCCCTATCTGTGGTAGTCGAGAGAGTTGTAAGTTCTTCAGAAGTGATTATTTCATGGTATCCAGTTGTGATCACTCTGGTACTAAACTCGTGTGAGGTGCCAACTCTTGGTGGTGCTTGTACACTTATATCAGTCCCAGAATCGGGATGCCCACCGGATGTACTTGCGTAGTGCTCGCCATTACGTCTTCCTCCAGGGTGAGGATGTCGTGTGCGATGCGTGTGAGATGTTATTGTAGTCGAGTGAGTCGTGGTGTAGGCAGAGGTAGGAGTATCAGTTCGAGGTGGTGGTGCCGGATGGTTCGGGGAGCCTAGCGGTGTACTTACCACATCATTACCAGGCACGCTCTGAATGTTATACTCAGGCTCCGTCGGTCCCTGACTTAAGGTCGTTGTTGACCGCGGTGGCACGGAGGCCGGAGAGGTTGTAGTGGTATGTTTTATGATATCCAAGTGAGCTTCCACTGTATTTCGAGTAGCATAAAGGGATTCAGTCAAAGAGTTTAAAACTAGTTATATTTGCCGAAACAGCGTTCATTCCTTTATAACCTTGATTTTAAAGGTTACTTTGACTAACAATAAGACTAAGAAATGTAGGCACACTTTCCAATCACTCACCTACACATGGATTAACCCAAAGAATTCGTTGCCAATCAAGACAATCATATAATTGAATGACATCAGTCCCATTACAACCACAAAAGAATCTAAGTTTCGTTCCAAGAATGTTAATCATTGCGGTCCTACAATCTGCAACTGGTCCTGCACACTTTCTCGTCACGCTGTCCACTGCACATGCTTGTTCATAGTCTTGCAATCTGACCCTGAGGATATTTGATAAATACACACAATTATTCACTATTGTTCTTTCTTTCTCTTCAATTTATCAATTAAAATAACATTATTCAATTTTCATATAGCTTTGCATTCTTGTATAAGTACACAAGTTCACAGATTATTGAAGAAATACAATATAGATATACACAAATACAATCGCAACATTGTCTGTTCTAACAAAAAAAACATTAGCTTATTAATTATCAGTTACTAAGGTGTTCACCCCAATAAATAAAATCATGTGACACAAAAAATAACAAGAGTTTTAATTTACATTGCTTTCTAATAACAAAATCAAGATTCGATTTGTGTAAGTATGTGGCAATATTTTAATGGAAAAAGTTCGGCGGAGACGTATGAAAATGTCTGTCTGCATTCAAACACATAAGTATGTATTAAAACTTACAACAATATAAATTATGGTTAAATATCAAAGATACTCACTACTAGCTAAATGGATTTTTGTTATACTATAACACGATGAGAATTTTGATACATGTTTCTTTCTTTGTTTCATTAATTCCTTTCTGTCATAACAAAGAAACTAAAGTTGAAAATGAAACTTTCTCATGTAACTTAAAGTTACTTTAAGTTATGTTTATCGATAAAACGGTAAAATCCGTTTGCTACTATTAATGGAAACTTCAATATAATAGTGACGATGGCCTATAGAAACTTGATAATATGCTAATCTCAGCCGCATTTGTGCTTCACAAACAAAGCAGAATGTTATTTGACGTCGTAAGAAAGGAATGAAAATGAACGTAAAAGCAACTTTGTGTGCATCAGTATGAAATTTTTAGCTAAAAAATATGTGTAGTTTAGGTAGGCATGGTTTTTTATTTGTAGCGAATCATGATTCCAGTACCTTTAAAATTCATTTCCCATTTAATAAAAAATTTGAAGCTCTGAAAACATTCAATATTGAGCATTAGACGTAACATAGTTAGTCCTTTTCACTTACCTGCAATCATGCTGAGTACGACAACTGTCCGCTAAGGAATTGCAAGAAGGAAGGTTAGCACCTAGGTCGCCCCGTTGGGCACACACGGGATGTAACTGTTCTTGAGCAAGTGTGCACTGGTCGTACCGACTTTCTTTCTTTCTGTAATGTTAAGAACCATACAAAAATGTTTTAGCCACGGCTGACACAAGGTACTATTTTTTGCACTTTGTCGCTACTGTTCAAGATAAAAGGAACATAATAACAATTTCAAAAATGAAAAATTGGAGTGTGGTATGTAATTTTTAAATTAAAATTCATATTTAAACAAAAAAAACATGTATGAAAAAGGTGTCAACTTTATCTTGCCAGTTGTTGTTATAAACAAATACTACACCCAAGAAAACAACAAAAGCGTTCAACAAAAAAACAATACCATTGTGTATATAGGTAGTAGTATATGTACATTCATAGCCATATATGCACACTCATGTAAGAAATCTTGCAAAAAATTTGAAACAGTTTAGTATACTTGTTATTTTACAGAAAATACTCACGTGAGGATAGGAGACGTGGGGAGTTGAGGAAAAATAAAAAAAGTGGAGAAAGTAGATACATTCTATGTTTTTCTCTATTGATTTTCTACTTTTACGCTTTCCCACCTTTCATCTCGCCCAACTACTTGGTCGTGTGAGTACAAAAAATGCTAACTGGTTATAGGTAGTCATGCTCTAACGCCAGTACAACTGCTGCTATTACAATAATAGAAACACAACTATTAAATAGCAGCACACGGTGGTTGTTGTGAATGGTTTTGTGTTTGTGCCTGGTTTGATATATTGCTTTCATTTTTCCCTAGTACACTGAACAACAGGAACACCAGTAACAACAAAATAAAAAACAGGGAAATCTAACCTTCCAGTATACCTACCAACAGCATCAACAAAAATGAGACGGTGGCGGTGTGGTGCCATAAGTAATGCAACGGCGGCAACGCTAATGTCGGTGGAATACAAGAATCATTTATACAAATGCTTATACCTTCTTGAACACAAGCCATACCTTATATTACACCGCATAAAAGCTGATGTTTGCAGGTCATAAGTATAGGTATACCTATGTGTGACTTCAGTTAAGAAAAGAAGACGCGGGAAAGTTCTTCAGTTATGTGCGCGCTGAACGTAAAAAGGAGTGAATGAATACTAAATAAAAGTCAGTTTTGTTGGTTAGTCAACCAATAGGAAATGCGTGTATCAGGTACAAAAAATAATATGACCACTTGGTTTGTTGTAGGGTAAAGGAATGCAACAAAGTTTGCATGGCTAGGTATACTGGAACTATCGGCAATCGACACGGTTTTGTTTCTTAGAAATGCTTGATGACACAGGACTCTTCCGTTTGACGCTGTCATTTAAAAAAAATTGGCGTGTTGTTCAACTTAGCATTTTTCCAGCAGTATTATATTTTAATACGGAATTTTAGTTTTCGGAAAAGTTACAAAAATAGCAAACAAAATTATAAACCAATTGAATCGGATCGGAAATAACATACAATAAATAGCATTTACACATGAGAAGCATTTGTTCAATTTAGTCAATAGAAATGAAGTAAGCAAGAACCTAAATTTGAATTTTTAACACATAAATTTAAAGTATGTTAGTACTCATGGATAACAAGATTGTAAAATTATTCAATTCCCTCCCTTCTATAATTACAACGGGTTTCCAACTAGCCCATAAATATAAATGGACCGAGTGTATACTACAATTCAAGTCGGTAAAGACGCTTTGTCTTTCATTTTTCCGCATTGTCTACCAGGTAAACTTACAAATGCCCCCAAAAAGAAAAGTTCCTTGTATGACGACTACCAATGCTACTCAGTATGGCAACCACCGTTGCGATGTATAACAGTTTCTATGACTCTTGCCCTAGTGTAAAACCTTATTTCAGGAAGAAAAAATTCATTGTTTAGTAAGGCATTCATAGGTACGACAATTAAATGTTCAAGTGAGCTGAAATGTATAAACACTTTGTACTGTTACACGACTACACGCAACAGAGAAAAAATCTCTTTCCACTTTCAATATCATCACGGCGCTTTATAATGTTATTTTCATGAAGACCAGGTAAAAAAAAGTTTATGCATGCATATGTGTACAAGTGCACATACTCTTGCCATCTGTACTTGCACTGCTATCTTTATAACACATTTTGTCAAAACGTTAACTTCCTTAATCGGAAGAAACGCACAAATGATAAGCATCCATGAAACTCTGACTGATTACTTTTGAGATGACAAGTGACATGTGCACTGCTGCACCACCCCTAAAATTGTTTCAATTTGCAGTATAAGTTTTTTCGTCTATGGAAAAAGTTCCGTTGTACTTGTAAAAATGCAGCTAACAATTTATTGACAAAAGTTTTCCCCTTTTCCAGTAGCACTGTTAGTTAGCACTGCTTTCCAAAACAAGGTGAGCGTTCAGGCAGGCTTAGCAACAATTTTGGTATTGATTTTATTAGATTCACTTCTTGAATTTGTACGTATGTGCTATGACAGTAACAACTTCAATTCTTCCTTTATCTGCTACAGTAATCACCATTGCTTACATACATCATTACTTGTCAAATATCAACCATTTTTTCTGACGAAACAGATTAAAAAACCGTTTCAACAGTTCTACCATACATACATCTTCCAGTTCTGATAAAAAAGGAAACAGTTAAAATGGTTTAGTCTGTTTAACGAACCGCTACAACTTATGAAATTGTATTTTATTTTACGTGGGACCAGATTTTTTGCGTCGCCAAATATAATTTGAATTTCAGCTTGGTATAATGAATTCAATCAGCCGGTTTTGTTTTGTCATCCAAAAACCAATTGCTTGTTATTTAATTGTTGAAATGGGAGTGGGTAGAACACCATGAAAGCCTACGCAATTCCCGACCGGAAATTTCTACAAAAAAACGCCAGTGTAGAACCAGATGCATGCATAAAACATACAAGTTTAACGGCACATTTTGCTTACAATGCAGTATTAACGTATTGTTCAAAACTTTCAGGATGTTGATCAACCCTGCTCGAAACCGAAACGAATGCGAAAAGACATTACCACCCTCGCGGTGGTGACGAGAACGTGTCGATGATTACATGAACACGAGTGATCAGAGAAAGTTACATCAGTGTCGCGTAGGCTTACATTTTGACATCACTGTTTCGAGGAAATTCCGTAGCGTAACTTTGCTGCAACAACGTAGAGTTCATGAATATGAATAATTGATATCTTCAACTTCAATATCGTCATGTACCATGCACGCGTATTGACATTGATCGTACACAGTCAGCAATGCTACGTGTATTTGTGTTAGTAGCCATTTTTTCCGTGTAACTTATATGCCCATTTTCTACCTGCAATCGATAGAATTTTTGTTGGTTTGTAAATGAATGCAAAAAAGTCTGTTAATGAGTTGGAAGTGAAAATTCAGATAAGATTCAAAACCTGACAATATTAAGATTGATTTTCATATTTGCTACGCGACGACTATCAAAATGGGAAAATTGGGGAAATTGGGAAATTTCTATCCCCATAACAACATGTTTCTGACTTTTCTCTTTCTAACTCAAATAGTGTTGACTTGGTTGACACACAACGAGAACATTACCCAACTTTAATAACCACTTTGCGTTATTATTTTATGTATTTACTGAATGATCTGCTTTTATGATATTTTATGCATTACTTACCGGAAATTGAAGGATTTATAAGCGAAACTGTGTATACACCGGGTTTTTTACATCAGTAGATTTTGCCAGAGGCGTTTCCTGCCTTAAACATTTCCCAGTTTAAAATAGTTTAAAAAAACATTATTCGCTCTCATGATCTCAAGCTTATTTATATGTCATTATGACAATTATTAATATTATTATTTATAAATCTTTCTCAGGACTCATGTATTATGTATAGGCATTAGTTATTAAAGAGAAAGTGTGTGTGTGTGTGTGTACACATAGAATATTTGCTGTTTGCCGGTAGTGTGTTGTACCACAACTCTATATATACTGTAGTCTGAGTCTGGTGACAGCTTTATAGCTATTCCTGGTGCATTACTAATTCTCCTCTGAATTTACATTCTTACACAAAACTACCAACTTTTGGATGTTTTTCATCAAAGATTCCGGTCTACTCCAATTCACACGTTACAAAGCAGCAGCTGAACGGAGCTACTATAGCGGCGAAAAAAGGGGAATGAAATGAAACGGAAGTTGTTGCTCCTATTATTATTTTTCTTCTGCCACAACTTTATTGCACTCTGCATGATTATGAATCAAATTTTAAACATAATACTTAAGCTCCCTCTCCCTCACTCTCTATATTGCAGGAATTTCAGAATGAAAATAAAAACAACTCGACGACGATATATGATGATATCAGTGCAGTTGTTGCAAGCTTAACATGCCGGAGTATGGACTAAGGTTAACAAAATTGTAATACATATCTATACTCCTTGGTTTACATACATTCGCCACGCATGTTATGTCTATTTATGGTCGCCGCATAATAATAATATGGGTGATTATAACAATAAAAAATAAACGCAATAATAATAATAATAGTACCTAAACACATATATTTATAGTTACGGCTGTTGATACTTTACCCCTCGCCCTCCGGTGAGGTTTTGGTTTTATACTTTATGCCTTCACTCCTTACTGTATGAAACTTTTATTGAGGCCAATGACTCGCTTTAAAGGAAACTGAACACTTTTGGGAGCGCTTTGTTGAAATAATACGCCATACCCCGTCGTCGCTGCCTGCTTCATCCAACTTGGGCATTGTTATAAGAGATGTTGAAACCTCTAAAAAATGGTTGCAAGTATGGAGAATTTTGTAAAGAGAATAGAGAAAAGTGTAGTATAACAGACGAAAAGACGCACTTGTTCTTATTGTCAGTCAATGCTGCTCCCCACAACAACACATGCTGTAGTCGTCTACCTGTACATGTTAAAAAAATCTAGTGTCTCTTGGAGATTATGATGGTCCACCTTTGTGAGAAATGGCACAGTCGCCACCAAAATGGCTAATGTTAAAATGATTTTTGACTTGAAACTTTCACTTTAAAAGGGAGCAGAGCATGGCACTCTCCAAAGGATAAAAACTCCAGCTTGTACACACTTACGTACATACATTCATGATTTATTATTTATTGCTTGCCGACAATGAGAATTTTAAAAATGTAGTAGTGCCCGTTTTACCACGCTACTACAGCTTGGACACCAACAGTGACGACATTGTTTTTAAAACGAGACAATAATAGCCAAAACGGTAGTATGCTAGACGAAACATATTATGCACGCTGTGGAAACTTGAAACATGTAATAGTCCAATTATATCCACACTCTACAAAAGCACATACAAACTAAGCATTATTATTATTATCATCATCATCCTTGTCCTCACCTTTTTTCGAACATAAGGTAAACTGTTATACATATTTTACATACATCACTACACTGTCTCCCATGTCGACGGACAAGCATACCCCGTCATTGTTGTAGTCTTTTTTTATTTCTCAATTCTCTCTTAGCTCAACTGGAAAACGTTTGTATGGTGCATACCTACTTTCACCAAACCGGATAGCGTTTACTCGCGTTGGACATTTCCTTTCTTCTCCTTACTCAGTACACACATATGTAGTATGTATTTTTCATTCTAGCTTCGGGCTTACTCCAATCCCGAGAAAAATGTTTCTATATTACATACCTGATAAGTTAAAGTAGTTGTAACAAGACAGGGAAAAGAAGAATAGTGGTCGTGAAAAGAAGAAAGGAGAGAGGGAGAGAAAAAGAGGAAAAAAAATGGAAAGGCAACAAGCAAAGAAGAGAGTAAGATTGTAGATAAAAGTCACCACAGTCATAAATAAAACTTGGTGTCATGCTCCTTCCTTGGTTGTTGCTAGCTTTTTCCTTCCGCTTTCTCTCTCTCTCTCTCTCTCTCTCTCTTTCCACGTTGCATTGAAAGAGTATAAATATATTATTATTGTTGTGGCCGTATATAAATATAAAAGTCCCGGTGAGATGTAAGACGGAGTGTGGGTATATCATGTATAAATACAAGAATAATGGTAGAAACCGCCAATGTAATATTTCAGTATCAATGTTGAATGTCAGTGGAAGTACTTCTCTCTCTCTCTGGGGTTGGTTACATATTCAAAAAACACACCAGGCAATTGTTATTATGTTGTTGTAAGTGTGTGCATGTTTTTTTTATATTTTATATCCGGTTTGATATGAAGTACATGATGTATTTTCAGGATAGGATGGGAGTTAGATACGGGGAACCATAGGAACTTCTGGCTGCTGCCACGCGGCTTGTTCACCCGTTTTGTTCGTTCTCTTCGTAGTAGTGTTACTACCACTGCTGCTACCACTACTTTCTTTGGATGTTTTTAAGTTGTTTTGTTAAAGTACTGCTACTTATTTTATACTCTAAACCTCCAAAACCATTTTCTTCTCCTGTCGTATTTTTTTCTCGTTGCGGGTAAAAAACGACTAAAGTAAAAATCACACGGGAATCCTTCTTTCAACTTAACTTTTAAGGATATTGGCTATTATGAGGTGCCACATGAGATGAAATAAAATATTTACATTTATGGCAATGATGTTCCAGATGATGAAGAATAAAAACGAGAGGAACAGGAGGCGTTTTATTTTTTTGTTCTTTCGGTATGTGTGTATATATATGTTAGGGAAGTTGTCTGCAACTTTATTTTTGACCGGAAACAGGAAAAAAAACTAGCAGAGTGGCAGATCTATATTGCATGTTCACGAATTATAACACTACAACATGTACCTCCATTAAATGTCAGTCAGACGAGGAAAGGAGGCATCAAGAATTCGATTTAAAAACTAAGGTTGCTTGGGCGGACGAGAAGCTAAAAGTCGAATGGGCAAAGAAAGAGAGAGAGAGAGAGTTTTTGTTCCATTAAGTACGTAAAAACTTTACTCGCCAACGAACTTCGCCTTTTTTCCTTTTTCTTTACCTCTCTTCCTCCTCCTCCTCCTCCTCCTCCTTCACTTTCATCAAACTTTAACCACTTATTATTAACTTGTAAAGGTAGAAAGAAAGGAGCAAATTGGATGAAAAGAAAAAAGTGTGTTTTAAATGCAACGCGGGTAGATTTTCCTTCTAGATTTCTGTTTTACACGAAAAGACAATAACCAGACTTTTCCCCTTTAGAATCCCTCCGTCCTTTCCTCCCGGTCTCATATCCCTAATACACTTATATTTTATACTGAACGATTTCTAGTGGATATGCTTGATTCGAAGTTAATGGAGAGGAAAAAATGCTCGTCTTGAGAAGTAATAGTCGTCGTAACGTAAGTAGCTGGCTTATCGTAATAAACAGAATATTATTCAGTCACTTTCCTTCGTAATGTTTTAGAGCTCTGCGTGCGTAATGTGCATTTACAAAACTTAGTAGAGCAATCACCTTGGTGTTTTTTACAAAGGCAAATCGAATTACACGAACGAGTGAACTTCTATCATTCACTCAGATCTTCTTTTTGAAAAAATACTACTATGTTACTAGTTACTAGTAGTGCTATTAAACTAGAATCGCTATACCAGAAGTGACAATGGCAGTAACGGTATTTACATTAAAACCAATATTATTCCCTTCCCGTCCGTTGCAAGGCAACTAATGTGGGATTGAATTGAATGCGAATAGTAGGTGGTGTAAACGCCGGAAGTACAATTATTATCCAGCAGTTCGACTTAGAGACTTGGTAAATGACGAATAAATGACGAAGATAACGTGACTGTGCCAAAGGTAAAATAGGGTCAGCAGAAAGGGAACAGCAACAGCAGAGGACCTTGAAAACTTGTAAAAATCGGGGATTAGTAGGAATAGTTGTGCCTCTAGGAATATTTCCGAGGTTGCAACAACGTTTCCAGGAAGTGTCTTCCAGTTGGAACAAGTTGCACACTGGGGGCACTTCTCGGTATCCCCCTAAAATTACCTGACACTGTTTCAGTTTTTTGTTAAACACGAAAAGACGCAATGAATAAAATTATATATATAGATGACAGTTTTGTATGCAGGATGTTGATAGTCGTATCATGTTCTCTCTAATGTTACTAGTTTTAGAAAAGTGGGCGACACATTTGTATTCATTGCTGGTGATACTGACTGCTAGAACCTTATCTCATATGGCTCCACTTTGCAAGATAAAAAAAATCGTATACTTATATCAACTTTTGAGAGAGTAAGTTGAGCCAGTTGAAACGGCTCCAGTAGAACTCGACGAGGAGCTAAGAAGGGAAATACGTAAAAATGTTTTCTCATATATTCTGTTTGCGTCTCGTATAATCGTGAGGAGACGATGAAAACTACGGGAATGGAACCGTATTGTTTATCTTTCAGCGGTAACAATAAGTATGCTCACAAAAAAATAATGTGTTTGGTTCACATGCTGAGTTCACGGTCGTACTTTATACTTTTTATTTCCTTTCGTATGTGTTCTAAGTTCAACGGAGAAATTATTAAGAGTCATCATAATGTAGACCAGAAATGGTATAGGACCACGTCGATGCTTCGATGTCATCCATATCAATGCGACATATGGAAGTGAAAAATGAAACATCAAATAGTAGAACAGAAAAACAATTTCTTTTTTTGTTCTCCTGTGTTGGTCGCACTAATGTAAAGCGAATGGATGCCAATTTGAAAGGTGTTTCGTCATTTGAACATGTTTTCCCAACTTTATTACATCCAGCGGTATTGTACATTTTGTAGGTACAGATAATTCTCACATTATTCACTCTTTCTTGGCCCAATTTCCGCCAGTTTTCTTAGCGCATGTTATTAAAAAATCCACATGTCGTTGATATTTTTCAAGCTTTGTGTTGCTCGTCCAGTATTTCGAAAGAGGAAACTATACAGACTCGCCCCCACTGTACCTGAAATGGTCTGAGGGATTTTAATTTTGTTTACTCGACATCGTTGACTAGTATTGTATCTTGTAAGCCCGTTGAAAGCAAAAAGAAAAGACTAGGTTAGGAAAAGCAAACCAACTACACCCAGTCATCGTTATAGAAATATTATGTTATGTCACGGGGGACAGAACATTGTTTCCTCTTATCGTACTGACTAGTACAGGTTTGCTTGTTTTTTCCTGTTACTGTAAAAATAGTGTTAGCAAATACGTCACTTTGGACATCATAGCCGCTGTGGCGTCATTTAGGACATGCCATGTTTTACTGACAGCACTACGACGATACGTAATATTGATTCCTAGCTTGGTGGTACACTTTAACAGTACTGTTGTCTGTATGAAAATAATCAATAAAATATCCCACAACGAAAAAAATGCAAGAGAAAATTTCGTATCTTGAAAGTTGTTTTTTCGTTTAGTTTATTGGCACCGGAACGGAATAATAACTATTAACATTAGAAATTGACTGTAGCGTGTGTCGCAATCCGTAACAAAATACATAAAAATATTATTACCAATGTATTCATTGCGGCACTCGACCCAAGGGGTAATTGAAGTTGTTCCCATCGTCAAGATTTCAATTCATTTTTCTGAAAATCTTAGCAGTAGTAGTAGCAACAGTAGGCAATATCAAATCTTCACTGAAATGGCCATATAAAAGAAATCACAGAGATGGTCATGGGATTATCATCATACTTTGCCGAACTCTTGAATGTACGAGGAGAAGCTAAAGAAGCGAAGTTGCAGTAAAAAAAAATGTGTAGAGACAACGTAATACACTCGTAGCATGCTTTTGTACAACGACACAAAACACCACTCGCAGTCGTTTACAGAAGTGCAGTTATAATGGACATTATTACTTCTTTATAATGGAGATGTGCTTGATACACTGGTTTATCAGAGAACAAGTGGAAAAAAACGGAAGATTGGTAAGAGAGGAATAAATAGCAAGTTTGGTGATGACTACGGATGATGATGATGATGACGATGATAGAGGAGCGCTCATTGACTTGCTGGTAGTCACTCATTCAATATGAGACTCACTATGAGGACCACTCTAAACGTCTTTGTAAAAAAGAAGAAGGGCTCTCTATGGTATTTCGTATGGGTGTCTGGAGAGCTATTTCTACTGCCACCGACCATCCTGTCACGGTGTCCTTCTTTCCACTTCTATTTCCTTCTCTACAAAATTGTACTTCACAAATGTCCATCTGATAGCTAATGGAAGTGAAAAAAGTGATAGTGGTATAGCTAGCTGGCAACACAGCTCTAATGCTCTACATCGGACTACTACTACTACCATTATCTGTACACACACCGACTACAGGCGTTTCCTGTAAATACACATTTATATGGAAAAACCGCTCGCTTAAAGTCGTGTTTCATCAGCAAGTAATAGTCATAATTTCAATGCAGCTCCCATTGTCAATGGTTACATGTCTTGTAGTAACAACTGCGTTATTTAAATATATTATCAACGGAGACAAGGTTTCCAAGTAGCAACTACCAACGGAACATATACACAAAAATCTTCTGAATTCTCAAGTTATGACCAAAGCTTGGAGCTAGAAATCTTCACAAAGAAGCCCCACGACAGGCAGAGATAGATCCCATTGTAGTGACTGTGTTGTCAGGAAATCAAATAACGGTAAGGGGGCATTTTGAGACAAATATAAATATGTACTTATGCCTGATAATGTAATAAAATCTTGACATTATTATGATACCGTATCGTTTCATTAAGGACGTCGCTATGTATGTGCATCTCTTTATTGAATAAGTAAAAGTAGTGCGCTAGTTTAAGTAAACGTATACATCTATAAACAAATTACAGTCAATTTTTTGTTTTAATGATGCGAATAGAGCGAGGATATAGAATGACTCGTGAAATATCAACTTTTTCCTAATGTGCTTGTCAGCAATCTCGTGTTTCCTTATTTTCAACTTGTAACGGATACGCACAATAATGTGACACTCTTCAAGCAAAGAAGTCAGTTTCTTTGAATAAATAAGTATGCTGGTCTACAACAAACAATATGCTAGTGTATCACTCAATTACAATTTTAAAACTCGAGAACAACGATCTCGATAATAGTATGATTTACATGCATGTCCAGAAAAGAACGGCGATGAAGTTGTGAAATACTGGGAACATCTGTACGTTCATCTGGGATAGAGTTTCTAGTTTCTATTTAAAAAAAAGTATAACATCTTAGTTTACCAAGTTTTAAGACGGAAGGCTTTTCGAAAAAGGATGAACTAGGATAGCAGCTATCATTACTTTTCAAAAAGTTTGTTATTCTTGAACAAAAGCCATAACAAGGAGAAAAGTACTTGAAGAGTTCCACAGTTTTTTTTGTTTCTCAAAACATTGGGACGGGAAACAGGGGAATAAAATACACGTCTGTACGTATACATAATTATAGTAATCATTTGTGGAAACGATACGCTCAAAACGAAACGAGTAAAGAAGATGGGAAGGAATGCGTTAACATCACATTTGAAACTCACATTACTTACAAAGTTGTAATAAGACTGGTTGTATTTAATAATGTATTTTATCTCACATTTCGAATATATTTTACATCCTCATCATTATCATCATCTTCCCAAATAGATGGTAAAATTATCAGGGGAAAGAAAGTATCTATAGCATAATAATAATATGTATGTGTTATATAGTAACTTTTGTGATAGATAATCACTATCATACACACGTCTCTAGCATTTATAACTTGCTTGACAGCTCAAGCATCCTTCTTTAACAGAATGTCATTTTTCAAAATTTATGTAACACAGGGAAAAACGTCTTCACGTTGTGCCCTGCCAGACTACCAGCTCGTGGATTTGTTTTGTAGAAAGTGGAGAAAGCACATATACACACATAGAGAGAAACAGTTTCCCTTTCTCTTGTACATACTCGTCCAACAGTTTAGTCAAGTCAATTCCGTTTTGAGATTAATTACTGGGATTTCAACAACTTCTTCCTATTCTAACTCCTTCTTCTACACTTTTAGTTTGTCAAATAACTCATTTCTTCAACTTTCTGGGATGAAAATGATCTGCTCTCATCCCGCATCGATACGACGACGTGAGATTTTGTAGTTATAGAATGAGAAGATTTGTATCCCTGATCACCATGTCTTTTACTCCAGTATGGATCATGTACGAAGGGGTATTATACAACTGTCTATGTTGGAGATAACGCTTACTTTATTTCAGGATTTTATGCTTATTCAGTAATTAAAGTGGGATAACGATTACGTACACAAATTTGTGCTCGGTCATGTCACTGTCTTTTCGACTGACATCAAGATAAAAATGCTTTTAGTCATGGTTTCGTATACGACATTGCTATATATAACACTTGGAAACAAAAATATAAAAAGTCAGGTTTAAGGGAAAGTCACGTAAAACAGGTCATGAGTCATCATGACGATTTACGGAAAACACGAAACGCCAAACGAGTCCCTTTGCATTTTCCGGGACGAGAGTAAAGGAGACAGATGAAAGTTCCGTTTTGTTGGTCAGCTGAAATCTAAATATAAGTTGAAGTAAACTGGTTGCTAACACGTACTGTGAAGGATCGTTAGGAAGTTGGTGCTTTTAATGTGGTAGTCTGCGTTCATCCAGAAGATTTTCAAAATATCTTGTCGCAATAGGGCGAAACGCTTTGGATTTTATGAATTTTGGTTTGGTCTCTCTAGCTTTGATTAACCAATCGCGATTAAACTTGGCACACTCATAAATATCATCTATAGGTACTTTCGTATTAAATTTCATCTTGATTGTTATACTAAAATTCTGAATCACCCTGGGGAACCCTCTTGAATCTTTAGGCATGCCTATCGATTGGTGATACGAAAACTTTATAATTCCTGCTCGTTTACAAGAACAACTGGTGATAGACGGACGGAATGGATCCGATAAATAGATTAATCTCATGAAGGAACTAATCCGATACTTAATAATGTGCCCATCAGAAGAGATGCTGGTGATGGAATCACCTACACATTGGACATCGCCTTGGACATTGGTGCTGTCACCACTACTTTCCCATAACCATGGTAACGCCATGTTATAACACTATTCCAAATTATACAACTTCCGAATAGAAACGAGCCTATTAAACCCACTATTCGTGTAGTTCGTGAACATGTACCTAGCACCCTGTAAAATTGAAGTGGCAAGGGCAGAAACTATGTAGCAGCGAATGTGTCAGTGACAACATCTGGTTCCCACTCACATAAATCACCTTGCTCCAGAATAATAAAGTTGATCTTTTTACGAGGAAAGCCCCAATGAGAAGATCACAAAGAGTGACCATTGAATTTTCCAGCATAAGCAGATACAGATACACACACAATAATGCCATTCCGTGCTAGTTTTTATGGGAAACGAACACATGCAAAAAATCACGTTTAATCCAATATCATTACTCAAATATTAAATTTGCATTTTGGGTGTCACTATGTGGACGTGAGAAAAACAATTATTAAAATGTAGCACAATGGAAGGAAGGAAACAAAAAAGAATAAACACGGAGTAAATAGAGACTAGAAATACTAATGGTATGACAAGAGTTTCGTTGTGTGACTTACCTGCAAATGCAGAAGGCCACTTCCAGAGCCCAACGACTCTCTACTTCCCTATAAAAGTTTTGTAGTGCCTTCATGCACGTGTCTTGACGACAACGCATTGGATCGCAAAAGTTGAGAACCTTTTCCAGAAGTCTGTTACAGTCGGGGTTCCGGCGACAATTTTGTAGTGCTGTGTAGCATGTATTGTTGTACTCTCTCACTCGTCCATGAACTGTGTGGGAATATTTTACTTTTTAACAAATAATAAATTTGCAATGTTAAAATTCAATGGCATTAGATTTGTCGTCATGCAAAGTTAATGGCACGAAGAGTGCGTGCGGGTTATTCGCTGTTTTGGAGAGAAAATGCTATACAGTAGGGCATACCATTTCTGTTGACACTAGAAAGAGTAGCAATCAGCCTAGTCGGTTGTTGAACAGAAGAAGACGGTGGTTGTTGGGGACGCGCCTTGTCATCCCGAATGGGATGTTTATTGGAGAAAGGAGGTCCTTGTGTGGCAACAGGGGCAAACGGTGGAGGTTTATTGATTCCCCTGCCTCCTTGAGGACCCAGAATTGGAGTCTCAAGTTGGGAGTCATGGTCAGGTGCGTGGGAGGAAGAGATGACTTGAACTGTAATTGAGCCAGAGTGGGACGTAGAAAAGGATCCTGGTGAGGGATAGCCGTGATAAGAGATTGGTGTCGACAAAGACTCATCTACAGATAGATGACTTTCAGTGCGGGCGGCAGGTATTATTGCATTATTTGTGAGTGAAAAGTGAGACGGTGCAGGTGAGCGAGGTGGAGTTAGTGGTGGCTGCGGTAGCGGTGGTCCAACTGGACCGTGCTGTGCAACTATGGCATTATGACCGGGGTCCTCATAGTAGCTACTGCCGTGACCTGATCTGGATGGGTGCAAAGGGTGCTGGTAGTGCTTGTGGTGAAAGTTATGGTGCTGCTGGTGGCGACTACTGTGCATCATTAGACTGTTGTGCGCTGTCGCGGCGTGGTGACGAACTCTATACTGATTCTCTAGGAAAGTGGCTGCCGCCGCGGCAGTTTGAGGTTCAAATAGTGCAGCGGGTGAGAAATTATAATGTGCTGACATGCCCGCCAGTCTGTGCTGTTCTAAGGAAAAGAGTGCTGTGGTGGTGCTGGCTAGTGCGGCTAGTGTTTCAGTGGCTGCAAGACAATCACAAGCGGTACAAGTAGAAGGTCGGTGCTTGGTGGCTACTATTGGCATTAACATCGTGCATATTTGTACGATCACTACAGAGCACTACATATACTAATGGTGTAATATTGTGGTGCAAATTTTTTTAACATTAATTGTGTTCAATTTTCGTTTTTACAGGTAGAATCTAAATAATTGTTCACAACACATGCTCATACATTACATCAATCAATGTACTTTTTCGCTTTACACGGGTTTAGCTTTGTCACACGAGCAACTTAAGAATTGACTAGATGTCACATGAATTCTAAATGAAGGTCATTTTGCGGACGGAAAAACTCTGGGGTTTCGAAAGTTACATTTGAAACAATGTCGTTTATTAATTTGTACAATTTTGAAATGAAACCGTCCTTCGGACATTTATACTTGTCAGTCGTAGTTCATTGATTCCTGATCTTTTTTTAGTTGCTTTTAAGACAGTTATAAAATTTTAAAGTGTATACGGAACAACGGACTAGCTGACATGCCACGTTGCATTAATTATACTTAAGACACATATACCCGTAAAGGAAAAACACGTTCATTGACAAAACTACAAAAATATAAATGTTGTATCTAATAATCAAGAAACGCATTCACTCAAACAGAGAGCTCAATTTAAAATATGTGAAAATCATACATGCACGCTTTATAGCACAACTACTACCATTTCACCAGAAACTACGTGATCATCATGCGCTACCGCTGTAGTTTTCCAGTCATGTCAACAGACCAAAGCATGAACTTCATACGTAATTCCAAGACTAAACTACGACACTATCACCTATATGATTGTGTCTCATTCAAAATTTATCTTGTCAAACAACAACTAGTATTATTATATTTAAGTTTGCATGAACAAAGCAAAAGCTGACAAAGCAAACGAATAAAGAATCGACCAAACAACTATACATTTGGCGGGAAAAATTTCGCGTATAATAAAGTATTTTTGTTACTCAAATGTTTTCAATGCATGTTGTTTTCAGCGAATAAGACCTTGACCTGTACCTACTGGTAAAGGTGTTTCGTTACAAGAATGTATGAGACATTCGTAATTCCTTTCACGGAAAACTGTAACAAAAATTGGATACACGACCGCCAGGTGGCTACTAAATGATAATAATAAAATTTAGAGTTTTGAACCATTTCATTTTGGTAGGATATAGACTTTTTGAGACGACTAAAACAGGAACTACTGTAATTAAAGGTTTTCTACAACTTGTTCAAATAAATTTTCAAATAAGAATAAAATATTAATCGGAACAATCTAAATTCATTGATATCTATCACAATAAGATAACTGTTTGTATTTGCATAATAAACAGAGTTACTGAAAGGATAATTTTTGATTTTTCAAATTATTGAAAAGCATGAGAAAATAAAAAAGTCATTTTAATCGTAATAATCGCCATCTTATACCATGCACTTGATAAATTGTCTTTGTTCGACACCATCTGCAGTTATTATAACGGCGACCTCGTAGTACAATTTATTTGTCACCAACTAACGCAAATCACTTATCCTCATTTTCTCAATGATTGAACCACGAGTTATCATGTAAGATATATTTTTTTTTGATTTCGAGCATTGACGGAAGAATTTATTTAAACAGAAAATTGACAAAACATAAAACTTCAATGCAGTATTCTAATTTACAAAAAAAAAAAATTCTAGCCATAATTAAACGCTAAAAGATACATTTTTAATGGTTTTTAAAACCCATAAGTGATAAATGAGCAACCCAATTATTTTTAAGATGATATGTCTAAATACAACGAGATTGGCAACGAATGACAGCGATTTTATCATGTAAATTAACATTGAATGATGTCACACCCGTTAACATTCCTGATGCTGCATTAGACATGTCATCTTAAACCTACGGACTTTAATTTTTTAAACTTACACATGATCAGGAACCTGAACCACTTTCGGTCTAATTCTCCATTTAAAATATCATATTTTAAATATGGTGGTGGATCGGGTCCCTGACTTGACCAGCTTGATTGAAGACTGCCGTTATTTAAATTTTTTGTTGGGAGCAAATATTTTGTTCAAAAATTTGGAAAGAAAAACTAATTGCACGGTAAAGGTGCCAATTGGACTTGCAGCGTGCTTGCTCAAATTTACTACCCTGTTATTATTACAGTTACAACTACTCTACTTTCTTCCAGGATTATTTTTATAAAGTCTACTTTCAAAGTACAGACCAAGAATTGCCATAAAAATTCAGACCATGACTAAAAAGCACAAAAGTAGTTTTAACAAATGGCTAGGCAGATTTTACTATTTTTTTAGATCGCAGATTATGTTTGATGGAAAACGTCTTTTCTCCAAAAAATAATTCGTGTGTAAAAATGGTTGCTCGTTACAGTACAACTGTAATGAAAACAAACTTTTTAATTTAAGTGAATTTTTGAGTTGCATACAAATTATACTGTACTTTGATACTGCTGTTTTTAGTTTTAAATTTAAGGACAATAGTATAGTATAGAGTGACTCTTTTACTTGTTTATGTTGAGATATATAGTACGTACGGCATAATAGATATTATTATGATATACTGAGAAACTTAATAGTTTTGTTATTTGATAAAGTGGTAATTAGTTTGGAAGATTACGTTACGGTTCTAACTACGGTTCAGTCAGAGAGAGATAGAGGTTTTATTCTTTGTTGTCAGTGAGTGAATTAAATACAAAGCAGCGCCAGTGAATGGAAAAATAGATGGAAATGACTTACCAACACACGGATTGTAGTTGACTTCCCTAAATATACGCTCACATTTTTGATTAACTTTGGGACAAATGCAACCAAACATGGGGGACATTCGGAGTCTGGTCCACGCGTCGTGACACAATTCCCTAGTACATTGTAGCAGTAATTATAATTTACATTTACAGTGAGAAATATAATAAGTCTACATCAATATTTAAAAAGTAGTATGCGTACTATTGTTATAAATGTGTATTATTATTATTTTAATTATTATTAGCAAGGCCTTATTTTCATTATCATCATTGATCTCTCCGGAGAGAAGATGAGTAATTTCAAATGTTACCTTTTTTGTGTAATAGGTGATTTATTTAATTTTATGCAATGCGTTCTCGACTTACCCATCCTGCATCAAACAGACATCGTCTGACTGCTTGCAATGAGTTTGGAAGTCGCGGTATAGTTTAATGCACTTGTTTTCCTTTTTACACACATCTAGGGCATAATCACAAGTTGGTAGTGCGTGAACCGGATAAGGATCTTTTTCTGTGGAAATAAAAAAGAAAAACATGAGGAAAAGCGAAAACATCATATAATTTTTTTATGTGTAAGTCCATGTCCCTTGTATGTAAGAATTTTCGTTTATTAAATGAAAGTAATTATCATCCAGTTTTGTTCAGTCAACATGATACTACCCTGACGCTTCTTCCGAGACTGGGGACGCAACACGCAACAAAATATTTACAACAGTCATGAATCATGACACAATGGGCTCTATAACATTTAGTAAAGCTAAAATCTTGTAGAAATAGATATGAACGTGTAATACACGTCGTGTATTGTAAAATGCTATCTGAAACATTTACTGTCTACCTGACTTAAGAACAGATTGCTACTACTACTGGCAGTGTTCTATAAATGAAAGTGAAAGCAAGATGTCAAGAGTTGTGGTTTCATGTTAATATTTTATAAGATGAACTTCACGGAAGACTACACTCATGACTTGGAAACGATTTTGTTACATAACAACTTTGAACTTGTGTGACTGTAAATTATATAATCTTACACTTAAGACCTAAATACGAATTGTATTGCTTCCTTTCAACTATTATTACATTGCTTTGTAGAAAGAAACCTATTACTGCGGTATTTCTTACGTAGCATTTTTATAGCATAGTCATTGTGATCGACGTTTTTTCACGAGAGACCTGAAAAATGTTATAAATCGTTTCCAGGTCGGGATACATCCGTAAAACATCAGCTTCTTGTCTCTACACGTAGCAGTGTTCTTGAAGCTATTTCATGCAAGTTCAATATTTTTTCATTTTGTGCGTGTAGCATAAACAACGCAGCAGCTCGCCAGTTCACTAATAATACGTGTGTATGGGTTTAGGGGTTATTGACGAAATCAACCTTTGCGAAACCCCCCTTTGCGAGTAAATATTTTGCCAGTTTTTTTCTCGAATAGCCCCATAATGCGAAAAGCAAAAAAAACGAAACACTTTCCTGCGAAGAACGTGTGTATATTTTTAAATTTGCTTTTCTATAAAAAATACTTTAACAACAAATAAAATAGATTTTTTTGTATACTGCAAGCGAAAAACTTGCTACCATATTGTGTTGCTCCTTAAGCAGAAAATGTTCTAGTATCACTTGATTTTATTCACGCATTGTTTATGCGTGAATAGTCTACTGTTTTACTTATTATGATACATTTTCGAATTACTTTAATAATTATAATGTCCTTGTGGCCCATTAAGTACAGTACAGTTGCCAGTACAAATTAGATTATTAGGACGCATTAACGAAGAAAAATGGGAAGGAAAGGTGAGACAATTATGGAGAGAGAAATAATTGCATGTTACAGACAACATGCCAAGCATAAATTTATCTGTGAGTTGTTATTACTCGGTTTTACAACAAACTGGTTGAAACGGCATTTACAAACATGAAAGTGTCATTATGAGTAATGATATCTGACTATGATCATCTCGTGACCACTCTCTAACGATAGTGGCACACAATTTGAAATGGCATGTTATAAATTAGTGATGCTTTCTGTATAGCTGTACTCAGAAAGACATTTTTATTCTCACACAATCCGGCAAAAGGTTAGCGATCAATCAAAAAATGCTATTTATAAATTTCTTACGAATAAAGACTAAATTTTATGTGCAATTACAATGCAGTCGTAATGCCGGTGTCCCTGAGCTCGTCTTAACCTTGAACAATGTCACCGTACACGTCAATTTTAAGACAGATTTCTAGGAAAAACATGCAGCAATACAGACGTACACGTACAACAGATAATCATTGCTGATAAACACAAGGCGGAGTATCGTATCAACAAGAAAATGCAGTTAGCATATTATGTAAAGATAAATATGTAACATCTCTACATCAGCAGGGCGATGAACGAAACAATTTGTACAACGTCCCTCCCCATTTCCCCGTACGTGCGTAAAAAATGAAAAATGACATAATATCATGCTAGTTTCCTGCTCAATGTATCCGAATTTATTCTAAATCTACTTTTCCGTTCCTTTCCATTTCATTCAACTTTTAGTAGAATCAACATGCTATAACGCTCTTTTAACTCTGAAAAAATCAACCATTTTCGCAATAGTTCTGGGAAGTTGGGAGAAGGAGAGAATTTTACAGGAGGAAAATTAAACACATTGCTTAAAGTACACAAACTTGAAGCATCAAAAGGGAAGGCACGAAGGAAAAAACGGATAAACAGGAGAGTTTTACGCGGTTCCAGAGTGATGTATAGAAATATGCATATTTATCAATTTTTTGCAGCTTTCCACTTTGCAATACAACTAGATACGCCGAGAAATAGGATACAGACAGAGGAAAAGTTGGATTTGAGTGGGAAATTCCCGTGTAAAAAATGAACGAGTTGGATCTACAAGAGCAGCGTTGACTTGACTACTACTACTACTGCTACTGCCACAACCGAAAAAATGAGAACATCTACCTACTACTCAACGAGGAGAGAATTTTTTATACTGGAACCCGCTTCTTTACAAGAAAGGGCATTATGATGCACCACAAACAAAAAATGAGATGTGGAGTGTTGTGTAATATTATGGTCGTCATGTTTTCCCGTTTTGTTGCCTTCTGCTTTGCTCCTTCATCCATACTGATTTTCTCTCATTTTCTCTTTTCGGCCTCTCTTTTCAACTGTGAAAATTTTCTCTTTTTTCTAAACCTTTTAGATATATCATAACTTACATAGAGGAGGTTATATCACATCTTTCCTTCCTTCACCTCCCATCTCTCTCCCTCTATACAATATTTAAACGAGAGAAACGACTCAATGACATGCACACTTGGGATAAATATTAATTTTGACATGCACGTAAATGTTGTAAAAAGTGGAAAACATGTACATATGCAGAAAGTATTTCGCTTACGTATGACAGGAGAGACAGAAAAAGAGAGAGAAAATACACTGAATTTATGGTGTTGTTTAAAAAGATGATATGTTATTTCTGGCACAAAGTTTACACTTCCTTATTTGAGTTTCGTGGTGTGGAGAGGAGAGTAGCAAATAAAATATTGTTGGAGACATTTTCTAATCTAATAATATATAATATATATAAAGATAAATAGGATGAAGGTGAAAGCAGCTACAAAACGACGACATTGTCTCATTAGTACCAAAAACGAAAAAGCGCCACTAGTTATGAGACTTTTTTGTTGTAAATAACGAGACATTAATCATATTACCCTTTCCTGCTTTTCTGATAATGATCTGAGCCTCGACGTCGTCATCCTCGTCGCAGTCGCATCATGTGTAAGAATATATGCCTGCAGATAAATGAATATGAGGGGATACCTATATTAAATGCACTCTAATTATATCTTATATAAAGCCAATATGAAGATGTCCGCCCATTTGCTATCATCCTGTGTTCACTTTCTTAGTAACCGTTATCTCACTTTACTACAGTGTGACATCAAGGGCTGTACTCTGTAATAGTGTTTGTGTTTGTTTGCAAATGTATTTCTCTAGCTAGGGTACGGAGTACGGCACCTGTACGTATGGTTAACCATGTGAGCAGGATACTCGCTGCTGTCTGACAAGTACGGAATCGACGCAGTGGTTTAGTTTTATTAAGGCGTTACATTTTTTTATAAGTTCGTAGATAAATTCGCATTTTACCAATTTGACTTATGTTTATAAAAACTTTTTTTGAACTGACTGGTGTGGTTTTAAAAAGTCAAAGGTTATGCTCATTAACACCACACTCTTGAACGCTTTTGCTATTTGCAATGGAGTTTTTTAATTGTTCGGACTGTTTGAGCTTTTGAGTTTTAATAATTAATGAACGATACTTTGTAGGAATTTTTATAATTAATGAGTAATCAAGTTGTGTTCTTAAAAGAATTAAAAAAAACGTTATGAAAATACTGTTGCTTTTGTATTGCATGAAGTGCATCATTGATATACTAATTCCAGGACGTATAAAATTCCAAACACTTTTAACCGTTCTTCCTATACATTTTTAATAATTCTTTTTATTATTTCAGCGAATAATGTAAATAATAATGTAATGTATTAAATGTAATAACACATGAACCGCCTAAACTCTTTACTTCTCCATATCATTCTTATTTGAAGCTTCAAACTTTAAAAACTCTGAATTAAAAGTTAATACTCAAATTAAAAGTTTTGATATGTTTACGTGTATAAAAATGCAAGCCATAAAACTACTTGGCTTCAGGATACTGGTAAATCTGATTTTTCATGAAAATGTTAACGAATATGTGTGCATTGTGCATGGGGACGGTGACATGTTTATGATCATCCCATATAAAAATATCTTGAACGTGCAGCCATGTCCGTGATAATGAGAGAAAGCTGATGGGTGCAAACGTAGATGAAAGTGAGATGGGAAAAAGGTACGTGAGAAAATTGAAAGGAATTGAATAACTTCTCTCATTTCTACTGTAACAACGACAGGAGATAAAATACAAAGATACAGGAAATTTTCAATAAGTAAAACTTGAGCTCGAAAAAAAAATTATAAAAATGACAAAGTACCATTCACGAGCATCCCAGCAACAATGGCCGGAAAGATAGGTCAAACATTATCGTGACAGGAATCGGTAGCAACAAAAAAGTGAACATCCGCCTCCACCTCCCACCCACACACATGCAGGGTAACAGAGAACACATTACGTAACAATGTTCAGTGCATACACGTGTAGGTGTCTAATCTTGGCTCGTATATTACATTATTGCCATTCGACTCAACTTTGTTAAAAGGAAGTGGTACTATGTACATTTTCCATACACATGCTTCCACACAAACATACCTATTCATGTAACAATTTATTGCAGTCAAGCATTCACAATGATGCGGAAGATGAGCAAGCCGCAACTGACAACAAGATTTATAATAGTGCAATTTACGTTACCCATAATTTCAGTGATAAAAGAGGAGCTCTCTCTCTCTCGCTCTCTCTCACACACAGAGTGTGAGGGTAAAGCACATATCAGATGATTTCAGATGAGCGCAACATCATGCAAGCAAGAAGCAAGTTGGAACGGTGGCAGCGGGAAAGTGCAGACAGACAGAGAGAAGGGAAGGGGGAAAGTAGGGTTGCAAACATGCTGGAATATTATGGAGTGTACTTATTTCGGTGCTGATTGTGGTGGTTGTTGAATTCTTCGCTTCCTTTGAACTGTTTGGTTGTCATCATTTTCCATGCATAATATTATTCCAAACCAATCCCACTATCATCACGTACACATTTTGCTTGTGTTGTCGTGGTTAGAGCGGCATTAAACAAAGTATCTACTTGAGTTTTTCACCAACTTCATTTTCTGTTTCAGAAACATTTTGTGTGTATGAAAGAGAGTGAAAAGGAAAGAGAGTGGTTACCTCTGTGAGTGGTGTGTGCACGGTAGCTGCTATTGTTATATTTGAACCTTGAGGTAGCAACATTGTCAAATGTATGCGTGCTAAAAGTTAAGATGTCAAACGGGGGGCCATAGGTAACCGTTTGTAGTTAAAATGAAAATGCATTTCTGAAAAATATGTGTGTACACAACATATGCACTCATGTCAGTTTCGGGCTGTTATGAACGAAAAAACTTTTGATATTGTTTGCCAACAATTTATTAATAAAACTTGTGAAGTATGGTGAAAAATTAATGTGGTGAAACATGACAAACACGTTATTACGTAAAACGTTACATAACTAGTCTCTCAAAATGTTCAATACCCAATCGAAGCTTTTTACAATGACCTTTTTTTGCCTCGAATTGTGTCATGTTCGGGTAAAATAATTTTCTAGAAATAGATAAATAGCCAAGGACTACTGGTTGATTTATAGACATTTTATCACTGCGATATCTGTTTCTGTGACTGAACTCATAATCAAGATTAGATAACAAATAAAAGAGAGAGAGAAATAGCTAGTCAGAGAAAAAAGGTTGAATACTTACCCCTAACCGTAACCATGGAACACGGGTGGTCGAAGAGGTAGTCACGGAATGTGTTACACGCTGGATCCGAACTTGGCTCACGACACAGACAAGTCGGGTAGAAGTAAGGGAAGGCTTGCAGCGTTCTCAACGCTGCTTGACACTTTGTTATTGTTACGGTTGAACATGCAACTGAAAATAGGAAAGAAAAATGGCAACATTAGTTTTAGTTAATTCAACCTCTTTTACCACATAAATACGCATACCTACATCCAACATGCACATGTATAAGTACATTTTGTAGACCACTGATCTGCTGATATATGTACTCGGTGGTGAGATTTTCTTTGAATTGAAATATAATTGATGAAGCCACTCATTCATCGTATCGTAACATGGCAAATCGTCCTTTTGTGTGAAGAGCTTGTGTTTGGTGCAGGGTAAAATTGATACGGCTATATTAAGGGAGATAAATAGAGGGAGAGGTAGGTTGTCGACAGAGAGGGAAAGCACTTGAAAATGATGATGACACCGTGACAAACTAAAGTACAAGTAGCTTTTATCCCCTAACAAAGTACCATATCATCACGATATGTCATGTTTCAAGTGTTTTTCCTCTTTGAAAAAGTGTATTCATAGTGTACACATGCTCGGGTCTCTAAACTTCCGAGAAGTGAAGATCAGATTACTACACACAACTACAGCAGCATTAAATTGCTAGAGCTAGCCACTACAACAAATGGTACAAGTGGTTATTGCAATGTGCAAGTGAGCTGGCCTATGAATCTAGATAAAACACCGCATGTGTAGGCAGCCTTTTTTTGCGGTTAGATTTGACTTGGTTGGATTTGACGTTGGTATGATGATGTGCACACAATTAAGTTCATAACCGCCATGTATACATACTCGTGTATATTGTACACACGCACCACCGGATCACCATCAACGCTTTCTCTCCCTTTCTTTCTCGCCATGTACGCTTCAGTTCTCGCAACCAACAGACATATGCCACACTCGTTCAACATAATTGCAAATTGAGCAAGTCAACTCTAATAAGCGTATGATGTCACCATTTGTTCTAACGTTTGGGGAGAAAACGCTCCTACCCTAAAAGCTCTCTGGTCCTCTCATCTGGCAAACGAAGCAGAAAAAATCAAAAACACGGCCGTCTCCGCGGTCGTCCCTTTCATTTTCCCGGGTATATTTTAAAATACGTGTACATAATACTACTCCCTGCTGCTTGTGTGATGCCGCTGATTAGCACAATCTTTTGAACAATTTCTTCAAAAATGATTATCATACGGGTAGGTATGATAACCTCACTGGATGTTTGCGGTAGTAGTTAAGTACTAGCAGAACAACATCCGTTTCACATTAGGGCTCCCACAAAAAATGCATACATTACATTAGCATACACACTCACACACCGCGCAAAAAGCACAGCGACCCACGAAGTGCCTCCTTTTGGTTAAGCATCCACCACGACAAAGTCAACCTAGTAGACACATTTTGAAAGGAAACAGAGTGTGACTGTAACATGGCAGGCGAGATTATGCATTTTAAATTTCATGTAATTTTCTGACATGTTTTGGAACCATATTGGTTGTGGCATGGCATCGCATGGCATTATGGCATGCCATGGCATATGACTTTCTCCTCTCATTCACTACAGATTACCGCAAACAACTTTTTTGGTTTAGTATTCGAGCAGCATTACATATAAAGAGAATTACACACTACTCTTACGCTACTCCTGTGGATGGTGTATGTGCGTGTGATTGTGTGTCCGCGCACTTGCGAGGAGAAACCAAGATACTAAATACTGACAAAAGGCAGTTATGTCCTTATGTTTTTATTATTATGTTCTTTCACTTTCAATATTATCATGCAATAATAAAATTATATTATCCAAAATGCACAGTGGTGGCGGCAGTGCCCGTTCTATTGTAGCGTTGTGTGATGTCTAGATTCCCTCTCAAATTTCTACATTTCCAAAATATGGTGAATTCGGCCTCCAAAAATTGTTTAAAAACCGACTTGTGTGATGGTGTGTACTGTGTGTGTGATTGCTGTATTAGAGACCCTATAGCTTTCGAGCAGTAGTAAAGCGGCGGCGGAGCTGGTTGTTGAACAAAATTGTTAACCATGTGTGAGGAATAGTAGCAAAGGATATGAATTCGAGCATGTTTACTGAGGGTATTAGTACTATTAGCGCGTGATCTCTCTAAGAAGTTTGTGTCTATAGGAAAAGCGTATCTAAAATGATATTAACAGTAAAATGAAGAATTAGACGGGATCCGTCTCTCCTGCTTTTCTGTTTTGGTTCCTTTTTGCCAAAAACTACTACAGCTATTTTCATCATATGATGTGTGACAGCTGCACACAGATTTTACGTTTACTACCCTGCCGCCTGAAAAGGATATGTACGTCGGGAATACATCCAAAACATAAAACCCCCACTACTGGCTGGCTTCTGCAAGAAAAGCAGAACACTGTTAATACTTCGTCCGACCGCCATTATTATCAGAATCAGACTCACCAACGTTGCCGCCCTGCCACCCTATACCATATGATTGCACATTAAGATCCCATTATAATATAAATCTACTATGCATAAATCTTGAGCATATTTATTATTATTACGGTACAACACACACAATCTGGAAGCTTATTGGAATATCTTGATCCAACAGTGATTTTTTTACAGTTTTACAAACGGCAGATGCTGCTTCAAAACACTGAAACGATTTTCCCCTAAAAGTTGCTTTTTACAACTGTATACACTTGCTTCGATCAAAAGAACCTCGTATTCCTTAAAAATGTAACATTTTTCTTGTGGATATACTGGGGCGAAGCGAGACCGCTTTAAATGGCTACTATGTTTTTATAGGAGAAAACTGCCATTAACCTTGTCTGGTGTTAAGGTGGCGCCTGGTTTCAGAAACCCACCAACTTTTTAGCGTTGGCGCGTTTATCCTTTGTAGCTGTTCTAGTTTATCTAGAGATAAATCAAATCACATAAAGTTCAATGTTCCATATATGTATATATTACGGTATTTATATCCTTTACGAATTCTCAGTGGAAAACGACATTTTTCAACACACACTCGCCTGGTCATCGGTTGTTGTATTTGCGTACATCGGCCTTGTATTTTACATGCTGTATGCCACTTAAATAAGCTATCTCTCATCTTCTCCCCATCTTGTACTATCGCTTCTTTCGGATCTGCTACTTTCTCTTGGGTTCTGAATCATTTACGCCTTTTTCTACTAACCTTCATATTTTCAGTGTGGTAAAGCACAGCCAAACTTGCAACGACTAATGTGATACCTAACTTGATATCGACAACGCCTTTCTCTCTCTGTGTGTGTCCCTCTCTCTCCCTCCCTCCCTCACACACTCTCTCCCTCTCTCTCTCTCTCAATAGTGCACTTTGTGACAAGTCGAGCTCCTAAAACAAGAAAACCCAAAGTTATACAAGCTGAATTAGACAGCGACACAAAGATGCTACTTAGAAATGGATACAAAAGAAAAGTATTATACTTTTAGTTGATGCTTGGGTCTGCGACTTTTCTACTAAGCTCATCGTCCTTTATGCGAGCAGGTGAAGTACACATTGATAGTATTATGAATGCACCATGACCTGACTGTTACCGACTTTCACGATATAGAATCGCTGTGACCGTTTTTCCACATGATTCACTGGAAACCAGCTGGAGGGGAGTAAAATGCAAAGCCTTTTTTGTCAGCACAAAAGAGTACAGCTACCAATGTTGCTTGTGTACATGAGTCAATTACCCGTGCGTTGTTGTTAGTTCTTTCAACTATCCAGATACTACACACTCAGAAAGATACACATACAATATACGTATGGCTTTCTCTTGCACGGTCCCGCTTTTTTCTCCGGTGAAAAACTGGATATGCGATCCCTATGAAACCTTTATGAAAATTACACCTGTATCAGCACTATCAGTAGTAGTGATAACAGCAGCAGTAGCATAGTAGCAGTAGTAGTAGTAGCTTATTTAGTCGTCCCTCCAGCTAGCTCTACTCATTTTCTCTCTCCCATTCTGTCGTTTCCCATTCGCTCCCGTAACACTTTGAACGAACAGTAATAGGATGAGAATCCTTTGTGCTTTTTCACCTTCGCAGATATTTAATTGCTTCATTCATCACAATCAAAACTACTTGGTTGCTTCCGCATCAAACCTCTCTAGTTTGAAATTGTCCTAATAGCAGGGGTATTAGCAAGTAAAAAGGCGGTAGTACTAGAAGTAGTGGTAATGTGACACAGGTATGGTGGATACTGTGTTCAATAAAGTTGCGTGGTAATACTAGCTCACACTGAAGAGTTTTTTTTCTCTCTCTAAAAAGTACATTGTTGAACTGCAATGGCAGAGTAAGTAGCAATTGTAGTCACGATAGTAGTTGTAGTAGCAGTAGTAATGGTAATGGTAGTAATAATAATAATAAAAAGTGCTCATTTTCTTCTTATTCGTACACTCTCAATCTACGTCCCTCTATAATATATTCGGTCCACTTTCTTTTACATTTCCACGACAAATACGCTTTTAAATACGTAGCTGCAGAGAGTACAGCAACGACAATGATAACAGTAATATTAATAAAATGATACAATGGGAAAAGTACCTAAGTAGCGGCAGCTGTGGTAATTTTTATATCATTTTTAAAACCATTCTGCACCTTATGGTCATATATTGATGCCTATATTAATCAATCATTTAATTTTAAACCATTTTATTATTTAGTACGACTCGGTAATTTAATAAACATTCTATCTGCACTGGAGGCATTTAATATTTATATTACAACCTTGCGGAGGTACCATTGGTAAATCAGTAAGGATTTTTTTTTCTCTTTAAAATAACCTTTCAGACTCAAAGACCGGTCAGTAACCAAATCAAAGAGAAGCTACCAGACTAACATAATGCATGGCGCTTTCATTGCATAGCTTCCGCTATTCCGTAATGCCTACCTATATGACAGGCCATATGTAGCACTTCTCCTTATTGGTTATTATAAAACAATGCAGGGTAAGATTAAAGTATAATAGATTAAATAATAATTGCTTTTCCACCTTGAAATGAGTAAATAAACGCAGTGCTGCAGTAATAGTATACTTTCCACGCAAGTATCGCTTGGTAGTCGTAAAATAACTAGAGACGAAATATATTACCCCGATTGACGAGGAAAGTATGCTCTAGTGACGGTAAGGTCCTTCGAATTTAATTATAATGAAATCCAAAATAAATAATATCAGGAATCAGGATCAACTTTCCCATGGATAAAAAAGCCGCAGAAAGCAAGGAAATAGCAATCTCTTTTCTCTTCATAAAAAAAACTTTTGCGTACCTACAATTTTCCGTATAATACTCCCTTCCACGGAAATTACTTTGCTTCCAAGACGGTAAACAAGCATGTAAATATCACAGTGTGCCCTGAAAAGTGCACTGTTTGTCTTTAATTATCTTTTATCATGCCACTACCACAATCCTCTGTTTTAAGCAAATAAATGCAAAAATCTATCCACATTCGCTTGACGATTTTTTTTCTACCGTGGAGATATATGAATGTGAACGTGTGTGGTGTACAAGAGAGGAAGGGAGAGAAAGAGACCTGAACCAGATGTGCTATCTTCTCGATTTTTTCTACCAAGACTGTCCTAAAAACGGTGTATGTCTAGCAGTAGCACTATCGCTGCTACTACTGCTATTTTAGGTCTATTTGTTTACTAGCCAATTTGTCTTTTTCTCCGACTGTGATATCACGACAATTTATCTCCTGTCTTTGTCGACAACAGATGTAAAAGAGTGTCTAATAGTCTGGAATAGTAGCCGCCAGTCTCTGGTTGGTCGCGGGAATAATTTTAGTTAAGCAGGCAACACTTACATGCATTCACATTCGTATATGTATATTATACGTTTAGTATACACGCATTCAGCTTTCTCTTGGCCGCCCGTTGTTTCTCGCAATGATGACGATGATGATGTAGTAAAACGGTGTATTATGGGAACATTATTGTGCGTACAAGTTAGTGAAAGTGGTGAATGGCGCGCAAGTACATAAACCATAGTTTCCTTTTAAACGTACACATTTATCCAACTTTTCCCGGGAATGAAAGTTCTAAAGGAACGCAATATCATTGTGGTTGTGACGAGGTTGGCTCGTGTGTGTTAAGGCATGTCCATTTTTAGTAGGAAACTTTTAAACGTAGCTACATAGTAAGTGCACAAAAGTGAAGGATCGGAAAGTTTTCTGGGTATTTTTTTGTTTCCAGTTTGCAAAAGCTTACCCAATCGAAATACAACTAAAGGAGAAAAACAAGTTGGCCAATGAATAATTTAAAATAAACCGACTTTTGCTGACCATAAAAGAAGGGCAACCCAAGTTTATAAAAATAATAATATTATAGTAATTTCTGAGGGCAATGATGATGATGATGATGATGTGAATTAGATTGCAGGTTGTGTAGAGTAAGTAAATAGTATAAAGTAGCATGACGTCGTATTGATTTTTTTTCTTTACAGAATGAAAAAAGGAGAGCAGCATGTACAAAATAGTTTTAAAATTGAATTAAATAATCAAGTTTCGTGTTTCCTTAAAGGTAGTGGTGTTGTTTTTTCTTGTGTTGAATGTATGTACCAGTTAGCAAAACATATTCGTAGGCATGTTTGAGTTCGAATTAAAGAAAATAGGGCACACACACACCTCAGCCAAAGCTATTAAATCCTTTTTCCTCTCTTGTCCTTTTCAGACAGGCAAAGTAGCCAAGTAAGAAAGGGAAAAGAAGGGAGAGAGGGAGAGAATGAGGAAAGGGCTTAATTAGAACTTTCATGTGGCCTACGATTTAGCACATGGAAGACCGTGATTACCTGTATACACATACATACCTATACAATATAAATAGGTATGCATAGAGGTTACACGATCATGCACACATGCATACACACAAAAATGTCTTTCTTTTTGGGGCTTTCGCTTGCTTTTCGCCATGTGCTTTGATGAAATAACTATTATGTTCAATCGATCTGAGCACGAAGCACGAAGAGACGCTGCTAAAAAACCTAGGTAGACGGTTCATTGTTATGTGTAGAGAGGTAGCAAGAAAGAAAGTAAGTTATATTTAATAAGGATACCTTTCTTGCCTTACGGCCTCTCGTTGTAGGATTACATTGTTTTATATTGCGAAGTGCTTTTACACACCTACCTATCTACAATGTACACATATGTTGATTTCGGGAACGCCTTTAAAAATCTTACCGTTTTTATATGCAGAGTGAAAGGAATAAGAAGGGAGAAGCTGGATTATGCAGGCAAAATAAATAAATGTATAACTGTGCAGCATACTTTCCCCTGGGCACGGCGTCGTCATATTTACAAACAAAAAGATTAGTAGTAATAATAATGTGCGGTGGCCGTGTACTGTGTACCTTTTAACATGATCGTGTGGGATTTTGGATTCCTGCAGAAGAAACGTCGTATGCATAAAAGAATATCAGAATATTTCCGTGCGGAACAAAATGCTATAGAAAGGCTTATCAAAATAGCATTGCGTGATGAGAGAAAATCCTGGATGCAGAGAATGGGATGCCAGCTAAGAAAGCAAACAACTAGAGGGAATACGGCCACGCAAAATATGTACACGCACACGACGACGAAGAAAAATGAAAAAAAAGTATTTATTTTTTCGCCTAAAAATGTTTTCTGCACAACCAACCCAGAGTTGTCGTCATCATCATCGTTACCATTCTCGACATCGTCAATTGAGCCACTCGATAAATAACTAAAACGGGGGATATTTATAGAAATTCATAGTACAAGCACATACATGCGTACGGGTTCGGTACACTTGGTATGTGGTGCAACCACTCAAGTTCTTAGAATGTGCAAAATGTAAAAGTCGTTAGATGGTATTTACATACTACGCAAAATGTCCATTTTTCCAAGAAAGTTGGTCAGCAAGTTGAAATAATAAAATAAAATGTCGGGAACCACCAAAACAAAAATTTTTTTTTTTCGTTTTCATTTTCTGCTTCCTGTCTTGGTACATGCTGCCATTTTTCTACCTTTTCGTACTCTTCTGCTCTGCGCTCCGTTGGGATTGCGTGTGTATAGAACGTATGTTACTGATTATAGCACCTCAACGATAACCGGTTTTCTCTGACTACACAAAACGCACATATATTTTTGTTTTTCATGTTTTGGTGCGGATTAGTAGTGCTTACTGTAATAATTGGTCGACATGCGTTAAACAGAGGACATGCTCCGCTCGTTAAATACTTTCACCTTTTTGTCTTTTCCATATTTCTACGACGAAGCGCATATTTCTACGCATAAATGGATTGTGTTGAATGCTGACGAGGGAATAGGTGACTTTATTATCTATCGTGTTGTGTTTGTTGTACCGTCTACGTACCAGAAATGTGAACTGACTGACTGGCTGTGTATTGACCACTTTCTGAAAGACGTCGGAGTTACCTATGCTGTGGCAAACGTGCCTCCATAAATTACACCTTAATTAGCACATCACAGTATTAAAACGGTTTCAGTGAATTTTTACAGTGGGATGCAGCACGGTTGCAAAAAACTGGGCAATTATTTCAGTAGTGGTTATATTCGTGTCGGTTGACTGCAAAGTTTACGTGTGTATGCGTTAACATGTGAAGTGAAGTATACAATTTTATTTACCTTCTACATCGAGAAATAGGTAATAGAGAATTCACGATTGTAAAATAACATGTATTGGTAAGTAGATTACTTACAGTTGTTATTGTATAAAAGAGTACAGATTTCTGTACTTGAATCTAGTAGTTGTCATAATTTTAGTAAAATTGGCGATGATAATGGTAAAATCAAAACATTGTCTCTACAGCTGTATTTACCACAACAGCATGCCAAGCGCCTTAACTTCAGTATTTTTCACACTCTATGACGTAAAAATGTGACAGCTCTCTACACACACAACTCATACCAGAGATGGGGGCATACCCATATTTAGCATGAATGGTGGTAGGATCCAACCACTGTTCTTGTTACGCTTATGATTGCCAGTTTGTAGAATCTAGATCTTTCTAATAATGATAAAGGTAAATGGTAGAAAACGAGTTGACTGACTGATGCTTTCTTCCGTTGAAACGTCATAACATGCATGGTGTTCATATGATATATCTAGGTCAATTGAATAACCATTGTGCGTATGAAAAGTTATTTTATTCTACGTGTTAAACCATGCCACCACACCAATAACCGTGTTTACTTTCTTTTTTCCGCTGGACCTAGAAGTCGCCAGAAAAAAAGGAGAGCGAAGAAATTGTCGAAAAACGAAAACAAATTGCAAACGTGAGTGAGTGACTGACTGCCTGACTTTTGGTAGATTTTACTAGGTTGCCCACTTGGTAACCAAATAGACGGAGTATAAGAATAAGAAGAAAAAAATGTTGAAAAATGCTTTCACGTAATTGACGGTTGTCCGCTTTTGATAGCATATTTGTTCTGCCCGGTCTGGCTTTCAATCAAATTACAAACCTGACATACTTTGATGCATAATTTATACCGTAAATAAAATTTTATTTTGTGCCCAGCGAAAACGTGAAATGAGCAGAAAATAAGGAGAAAAAGTATAATAGATTTACAAAATAGCACATTGCATTAATAGTTCTCCTTAGAGTTGGAGTTTTTGTTTTCTTTTTGAATTTTTCTTGAAGCCAAGAGAAAGTAGTGGTTCAATGACTTAGGTGTATGAGTAATCAGACGATTGCCAACGCTGACACGTTGAATGGCGACGTAGTAGTGTTACTTGCATAAATAATATCATGTAGACGGTACTCTTTTTTTATGGCGTGTTTTCTTGAGTAGACAGGTAAATCAACACTCATAATAACTGTCAAATCGTAATAACATTGCTTTGTTAGAAAATAACAAGAGTGGCAGTTGTATTTTTGTGATGGGGACGACCAAGTAATACTTTGAGCCGTTTCGGGTGAAAAATACTGAAAGTTTGTAGATACAGCTTTCGTTTGACGGTTGGTTGGTGGTAGTCAAATTTTACCACCTACCACGTGATCTATAGGCAATACGAGTGGCAGGGTGGTATATCCGTAGAGCCTTGATTTTGATCGCTTTTCTTTGTGAACGATATAAGACGTTCGTTGGTTATAAGTAATTTTGTACCCAGCAGCATTTTTCCTCAAAAGATGGAATTGACTTGAAGTTGGCGATTGTTTCATTGCATTTTGAGTAAAAAGGCAAGGCTCATTGAGTTCCCGTCGTATGGCCATCATTGAAAAAGTGCACTTAGGTATGCAAATAAATAGCAAGATAGTGAATATATTGTTCTCATCACGATAGCAACTGGGAATGATGAATGAGTGGCAAGTCAATCAATTGATAGCGGCTCTACACACTATGTACATCACCATATCAGCTAAAAAATGGTACAAAAATAGAATTGCTTTGTGGTGTACAACTTACCTTTTTCTGCTCCACAAACACGAGGCACCACCTCCAAAATAGGGTGACATGCTGTGTGATTCATACAGGAATCTCTGGCTTGGATACAGTTCATAATGGCTGAGGCAGTCTTTGTTTGAAAACCTGCAACATAAAGAAGAAACCGCAATATTAAATAAGGTCATTAAGATATCTTCGCGAAAGAGGAATGCAGTATTATAAATTGCTTTCCGCAACTCCCTTTATTATCAAGAGAACGCAAGTCTGCAGTATCTCACCGCAGCAGTAATCTGCGCAATTGTCATAACACAACAAGAGCTCATGTCTGATGCCATGCACACACGTAATTTCCAAAATATTAAGTATTTCTTAGATTTTCCTTGGAATGCTAGCAAATCTTGTGTAGTCTCAATAGATACGTATATACGAGCAATTTTGTTTTCCGGAGAAACGAGAAAGGTAGCTGCATATAGGGATAATGCATGGTAACAATGTTGCAACCAAAGTGGGAGGAGGAACGTCCCAAAGCGACACAAAGTGCTGAGCTGAGCTTATCATAAAAGTCAAAGTCCCTCTGGTATCATTTCCCATATCATCCCACTGCCCACTTATCTTTTATTCCTTGTGATATTCCAAGCAGCCAGCGTTACCTTCGAACGACGAGGACGACGACTACAACCATTCATCCTTAAGATTTTCGATGGGAGTTACATGAACATTAAAACAGACACGACGTGCATACAATATTATTATTATGATGCAGAGAATGCATTTAACTTTTTTTGCGATAACACCAAAGTCATGGCAGTAGTGTACTTTTATTTGCTTCACCATACTTGAATGACAATGTAAATTTTATATGCATGTCATTTTCCTCGTCCTATATTCAACGAAACGTTCTTTCAGAGGGGAAAAAAAGTATACCAAATTGTGTAATAATTTTTACTCAAGCAACCAATAATCCAATAACCAGCTTCCTCCAACAGTATTTTTTTCTAATTTTTAATGGGGGGATATATAGGATGCTATATGTAGGGTAACGAGCGTTGTTTCTTTGTAAATAAATAAAGTGAAGTCAGCCCTAAAATGAGTAGGCAAGACTCCTTACACTCGACCGCTGCCAAAACCACTTGAAGCCAAAAAGAAAAACACAGAAAAAACATAAAATAGATAGATCGCCAAGTGTTGGAGAAAGTATAGGGTTTCAAAGTAGAGAATAATACGTAAACGTCGGTAAGAAAAAGTGTCTGTAAAATTACCCATCTTGTTAAACGTTTCTGTCATTATTGACTACGTGATAAATCTAACGAGGAAAAAGACCTATCTTTCTTTCACACACACACAGGCACACATACACACCCCAGCATAGTCTTCTTTGCAACTTTCCCCTTTTTTCTCCTGTGAACTGCGTGAGCTCGTAGAGAATGTCATATAGTGTTAATGTAGAATAGCACTAAGAACATAATAAATATGTACATGTACCAAAAATACCATCGTCATTGCTGCCACACCATCAGACAATTATTTTCCGGTGCCATCCCCTTTCCCTATCTGGACGTTTTTGTATATATGACTTTTACAGCTGCCCTCTAAACATGTTCATAACCGCATGATTATAGAAGACGACCAAATTGCAAGCATTTATTACTTTCTTCGTTTTTTCCCCTTTGAAGAACAACACATACAACCAATGTGTGAAATACAGTGGTGTACCGCTGACTTGTTCCTGCTAACCGAAAAAAACTTTATTCCATTTATTCCCACCTCCTCTCCTTTTCTCTCTCCGTTACATCCGGGTCTCTCGTCTGTTATAAAAGAAACAACAGGAGAAGCTACTTATAAGAGGTGTTCAAATAAAACGACAAAGAATGCCGAGTGTTCACTTTTTATTAAAGTAGAAATTCGCTTCTATTACGGCCGGATACTTACCTAAATGTTCCATACTTTTTACAGCAACAGGATAAAGATGAAAGAGAAATCAAAATAGCATGAAATGCAATCGGCCTAGATAGTAAAAAAAGTGAAGTGTAGTATGCAGTAAAAGGACACTTTAAAAAAACGAAGAAAAAAAATCCTATTTATTGAGTAGGAGGAGGATCACAGGAGGTGGATGAAGGAGGAGTACAACGAAGTGCGAAATGGTCACAGTAACCCAATTTATAAAAAGAGCCAGGATTCCACTAATGCTCAAGCAGGAGGAGCAGTGGCGTCGCTTTCAGGGAGAAAAAAAGGAGGAATAATAATGCTTTTGTTTTGAGAAAATAAAAAATGTGCACAATTTACACAAGGTTAGCAGGGTAAAATGTTATGTATAGACACAAGAAAGAAAATATATATGGGAGAGTGTGGAACGGTGTATTAGAAAGGAAGAGGAGATGGGGAAAGTGGGATTGACATACCATAAAGTGATGGGGATTCTTGCTTCTACCACCGGGCAAGGTGGATAGATAAGCAAAGTAACACCAGGAGTAGGAAAATGGGTACGCATTCATTTCTTCCATATATTATAGAAAAACTCGTTTCTCTCTTGTTCCCTTTTTCGTTTCCCTAGTATGTGTACGAACGTACATTGGATTGGAATGTGTCCTCTTTGTCGGAAGAAGCGCAATAGTTGGGTTAGTTGCTGTTGGTGTACCTTGTAACAATCCAGCAACCATAAATTTTCTTAACGGCAAAGGGAGGACTTATGCGAGTTACTGGAGTACGAGGAGAGGGAGAGGCCCATGAATGAGATGAAGTGACGGAGTTGCCGTTTTATACACAAAAAATTTTGTACTTCGACCTGTATACTGGCTCACCTTCTTACGAGCGGGAAAGTGTTTGAGAGTGTAGCAATGGCAATAGGTATGTTATGTCTGTATTTGTGTGTGTGTGTGTATCAAACAGGTTTACTGCTCAACTTTACCAAGAGGTTAATCAGACGGAAGTTTCTTTCAAGCAATCTTTTTTCAAACGAACGATCATCCTTTTTTTAACAATACTGTAAGAAGCAGCGGCTTTTTTATTTCCTGACTCAGGTCGACCTCGTTTACCTTCGAATCACCGGAAAACAAGAAAGAAAAAAAGGACATTTTTTGTGGCGTTAGAGCCATCTCCATCTATATCCATTTGAAAGACCAATGCCACCGCTACTACTACTACCACACCAGCAACAAAATATATATTCATGACTTTGTCGTTCTTGTACTGGAAGGAAAGAAAAGGAAATTTTAACGTTGCAGCCTAATAGTCAAGTGATAAAAACGGATGTAGGAGGGAAAGGGGGAAGATAGGAGAACTCACGGGGAAAAGAAAGTTGACAATTACCATGTTTTTCTTTTGTCATGGTAATGCAAAGAAGCTTGATAAACTGTTGAGACGAAAGAGAGAAATCCTTCCGTTCACCAATTAAACCTACAATCCAACGATGTTCGAGTCGTTACAAGTTTTATATAGGCACATTATGCAGATTTTATCGACAGTAAAAAAGGTCGTTGCGTACGCATGAATGAAAGGAGTACGTCGAATGGTGTTGAAAATTGTAAATAAATAGTTTCCAACACGAGCATCGTTACGATCATCGTCATCATCATTATCTGCCGGCAGAGGAAAACGTTACAGGTAAAAACACAGTTGGCGCCATATGGTCGAGATTTTCCCCTATTAATAATTTTACTCGGAGCGCAAGCAAACAAGTTTTTGTTATTTTTGGGAAAGGGGGAATATGGTCTTTGTCGGGATGTGTTTGCTTACTTCACCAAGTGCACAAGGAGTTTTGCACTCCATCATCATCTCAGTCTTAACACACACACACACACATTCTCTCTCTCTCTCTTTCTTTCTGTATTTCTCCGGCTCTCTCCCTGTGTAGTCTCTCTTAAATGAGACCAGGCCTTTACAAATAACCTCATGATGCATTACCAGCAGAGATTCGTTATGGATGCATACAAATTGGCGATGATGATAATTTGTTGTTGGTGCGTACAAGAATTCCAAATTCCCTTCACCACACATTCTTCAACTTTGTGGATATTCATCGAATGGATTACAATGTCATTAGATACATTTCGCAGCAAGGCTGATATTATATCATCATAGTCATCATTTTAAATTAGTTTAGTGGTGTTAAGGGAGGAAGACGATGCTATCATGGTAATGCATGCAATCTCACTAGACAGTATAGGCGGTGAGATATAAAGCCCGTCATAGTTAAACACGTTCAAATGTCACTTAAGCGGTCGTATCAGTGTAAGCAGGGAGAAGAGAGAAGACGAAGGAGGAAGAGAAAAGGAGCTTATGTGCCTGTGTGTATGCTAGTTATGTTAGTATTGGAGCTTACAGAGTTCTGGATGCAAACATGTATCCAAGTTGCTTGTGTGCATTGCTTTATTATGGTTTCTTCTGGAAAAGTGGTGCAACGCAGTCCTCACCATTCTCTCTTTCCGCTCATCTGTAATTTCATGTGGAGTAAATTAGGCAATAACTCTAGGAGAATTTAAACACGTAGTGTTGGAGAAAAGATAGATGCCATTAGTTTATGTGATAAACTGGCAAAAAGAGCGGTAAGTTGCTGGAGACTTGCCAATGCACACCTGGAGTACTTACAACCGCCCCATCCACCAATAATATTTTATACACGAGGATGTTATATGCACCTCCACCAGATAGATAACTCTTTCAGCATCTCCGAGGAGGTTGCAGTATAATGGTGGTAGTGGGATGTTCGGGTGATAACACTACAATACTACTGTAAAGGAAGCAGAAAAAAAACGAGATACCTTTTGGGCTGGCGTTCAAAGCGCACATTATGCCAAAGCTGCAGTCTGGAATGGGAGGCAGAGAAACGCTGTGAAAAGATAATGTGTGAGATGTGGAGGTGCAAAAGTAGCACTACCACGCCACCACTTCCCATAACATAGTTACTTGGTCTGTTTTTACTTTTCGCGTCTAGGCATCTTCTCTTGTCTTACCAGCCGTGTCAGCATTCACAATAATACCAAGTCGACATATAGCTTGAAAAGAGGGCCGGAAGCTGTGATGATGGCGATCGTACGTGGTATAGTCGTCGCGGCGGTACACACTACAAAACTGGAATATTATCACAGGAAGAGACCAAGTGTGTGTGTAGCAACTTAAGTACACATTGTGATACAGGTACTGAAGAACATAAACCTGCTAAGATTGTGGCTATATAATATATACAAGCATAAACATTCCCAACGACGTATATATCTGTAAGGTATGCGTATAAAATGGAACCGTAGATTCTTCGCAGGGAGGAAATACTTCTAGATGGTTATATTTTGCAGACTGGTGATACCACTACTACAAGTACTATCACTACGGGTGCTGCTGGTGTCGTTCTTTCTTCACGAGTGTGGCTGATGTTGGTATGACTCCCTCGCTCTTCTCCCTCCCCCCCTCTCTCTCTCTCTTAGCACTTTTCTGGTGTGCGGCTTTTCCTGTTGTCAACGATGGAGGAAGGTAGGATGAAGTTGCAGAACCCTTAATACGTCAGTTAAGTGACAAGATACGGATGATAAAAGCTGTTCCATGTTCAAATTTAAGACCAAATTTTGTGGAAGCCAGACTAGTTACCGTTTCACCTTGTCTTCGTTTCCAAAACATACAATACACCCACCCATGAGTATTTCCGCCTATATATATGCCACAATTCTTACAACTTCACGAGGAAAAAAGTTGCAGAGTGTAGAGCACGATCAATCTCTAAGGCGCTGGTATTTAGTATATCTATGACCAAATGTTACTACCTATAAAGGGCTAATATCAATGTTGAAATCGTTGTACTCCATTACATCATTCGTGATATAATATGTACACATCCTTCGTTTATCAAACGCATCGCTGGAATACATTGTTTCATACTTTTGTCTATTCATGGTCTTCATCTTCCCTGTCTTTGTTTCTTTGGGAAAGTGTTAGATTGGCGGTAAGTGCACACCTACATACGAGTCTCGGTAAAAATTCCAGAAATTAAATCCCCTACGGAAATTTTAACCCAACATATTTTTCAAAGTGTGGAAAAATCCGCATAGCGGAAAATAATTTTGACGATAGATGAGTAGATCTAGTAAGTACATAGAATACAGACAAAGAGTCAAAATTTTTTATTATTTAAGTTGCCCTTCCGCCTAAAAGTGAAATATCAAAACATTTGAAGTAACAACTAATCAGTAGTCATACTAACAATGAATACAAGTAATCTCTGATTCAAATTATTTAAACTTGTTAACTTATGCCCTAACTGTTGGAGCTTGAAGTTTGACATGGAAGATGCCAAGTTTTTGACTTTTTCCCCCGCGATCGCCACCCACTTCTATGTATAAACACAGCTTATCTTGAGATGATATAATGATGATTCTGCTGCTGCTGAGAAGAAAGCTAACTAATAATGGGAGTAGTAGTTGCAGTAGATCCAGCAACACCACCGTTATGTCTTGGCAATATAAATTTATAGTCCAGAGTATTTTGAGTTGCTGAACCTGATATTGCTTAACTGTGCATTGTTACGTTTACTACTTCTTACCAACTACTACACCACCACCACCATCATATCATCGCGCCAACATTCTCCAACTCTTTTTTAGTCTCAAAGACAACTCGTATTGCCTCCTTGGAATGTCTTCTCTCTCCCACCGAATATAGGATAAACCCAGCCATTTTACTTGCATATAAAAATGGTAATAGCTGCTTTTATAGAGAACTGAAAATGATGACTTTCACTAAAAACTGGTTAAAATGAAAACTATATCCATAGGATGTGCCCGTCACGCAAGTAACTTATACATTGCATCCCTGCCACAGAAAGTTCGCCTGACTTTCAATAAAAACATGTGAAATATTATACATGTACCTCACGTTCATAGTTGGAGTCTTTAGCGCGCAAAAAAATGACTTAGGCTATTTGAGAATGTGTGTTTGGAAGTTACACTCTTTTTCTTTATGACACTTTTTTTCCTGCGTTTGACCTGACCGGTGTGGGGAACTCCTACCAGCAATAGACTTTGAAATTGGAAGTGATGTAAAGTGCTGATAAAATTGAGATTCCATCATGATGTTTTGCATACTAATTTTATTACGAACATGACCACCAATCACCCTTGCGGAAATGGAGGAAAAACATGGTTTTCATCAACTGCGTGTATGTTTAAAACGCCAAATGTATAAAGAAGCACATCACGGAAACTGCTCCAGTCACCAAAACAAACGCTGTCACTGTATAAGTCACGTAGGAAATGTAATTTACGATCTGGAATTAATATGCAAATGTACTATTGATCCTGATCCTCCATCGCTGGTCCACCTGCCATCCGCCGTTTCCTACTACAGGCTGTTGGAGAGTGGGTGGTCATCCCAAATCAGTGTGCTACACCACGATACAACAAACTACAAAGCCATCCCGGGAAACCATTGCGGTTAAGCACTGTTTGCTGGAAAAATATCTACTCTTTCGCTCTATACTTTGTTAGGTCTACACCACCGGGTGGAGGATTTCTACTTTTACTGCCAGAGAGTAAAAACGATTTCCTTAATTGTGGTCGAAGTGATGTAAGTGAAAACATTGCTAGCAGTAAAACAGTGTACATTTACGACTTATTACTGACATTTCTCATTTTCCGGGCAAACTTGGTTGCGGGTATGTACTACGCACTAACTGGTTTTGTGCGTATGAAACCCAATGTGCGTACACACTAAATTAGCCTTGCTGTTTATACACTTTCATTTTATTTTGTACTTCTAGAAAATTCTCTCTTTACATACAGCTCTTTACATTATTTCCACCTGGGTACATGATTTTTGTCAATGAAACATGTCCATGAACACTCATAGGTATATTGGTTTTAGGAAAATTAATATGAGAAAGTTTGGCGGAAATGCACCCAATTATCTGGGGAATAGCTAAAGGCAACGAGCTATATAGGTATGTATATATATGCAAAAGAATCATTAGCATACGGGATATCATTGTTTGAGAGCATTCTTCTAATGTTGATTGTTACTTTTCTGATCATTTCTACAAGTATTGTCACTCCGGGAATGAGAAGGAGAGAGGAGAAGAAAGGGAAGGAGAAAGACAAAGCAAAACCATTTGCTAAGGAGTCAATTCATTGTGAAAAGAAGGGGGGATTCTTTCCGCTTCCTTTTCCCATTATACCCGTGTACTTTTTTGTCTTCTTTTATAGACAAAGTTTTTGTTACACTTTGTAAAATGTCTTGCCAAAAAAAGGAAAATTCCATCGGATCTATTTTGATTTGAGTGTGTAATGTGAACATATTCCGATTTGAACGGCTCAGCATCTTTTTTTCGTTCCACGAACAAAACTACCTTTTTTGGAAGAGGGAGAGAGGGAGAGAGTGAAACTGGCCGATCTATCAGATTACTTATAACACTCACTCACTACCAAGTCAGTCTTCCAGTCAGAGTCATTCTGTAGGAGAGAGAGAAATAGAAATAAAGCAAAAAATACAGTAAGAGTTGGTAGACGACTTCGAAGTACGAAAGAAAAGTTGTTACCAAGACTACCTACTTGCCATCACTGCATATAATGCAAGTACAGTGCGAAGGATTACCGACTGAGACCTGAGACTGACTTGAGTGAGTGAGTAAAGTGAAGAGAGTAAGGAAGGCGACAGAAGAAAGACCTCCGTTTATTTCCTTAATGCTGACAAAACGTAAAGAAGAAAAGTAAGCAAAAGTAAGTTGGTTTGGTTGGTGGCGGTACCATCGCCGCCACTGCCTCCACCACCGTTGCGTTCAGTTTGTTGCTGTGTTAGTAGTCATCTGAGACACAAGCATATATCTAAGTAATCTAGAGGTCGGGTATATTCATACAATTATATATTACTGCCATTCCGTTATTACATTCAACCGTTTCAGCCAATGTCCCAGGAAGGCAAGCACTGATGTACATTTATGTTACTCGTGGAACAACTTAAAGTGTTTGGTAAGTAGCGCCAAGCACCACCATTTTTGAAGCCTTGTGTCCTGTCTTGTCTTTCCGCTTCTTACCAATGGAAAAACGCTTTTACAACATGCTTGAGTGTTATGATGATACACGCAATCTGTATATCTACAACCCACACTCACACAGGTATATATACAGATTTGGATTCTATACCAAAAAACATTTTGGAATTATCCCGTTTTCCCTATACACATCTCCTTGTATATACGAGTCTTAGGGATATAGGGACCTGCACGCATTTTACTTCCATTTTACTTTTACCTTTTTCTCCGAGGCAGAGGGTAACAAAAAACAGAAAATCTATTCTTACTTTTTTTTACCCTCTATTCCCTCTCGTCAGGTCGCTTATTCAGCGTGTTATTTTTGCAAGGAAAAATGGTGAGCTAATACCATGATCTGATGCTGTTGCTTCAAGTTGCCTTACTGGATAGTGGAGTCGACTGGAAGAAAAAAAGGAGGGAGTGCTTGTAAAATGGATGAAAAACAGTATTGTACACGTTGTACATTCTCCTTTTTCCTTGCTTAAATAAATGTGTTTGAATCCGGTGCGAGACAGTCTTTAGAAAATCCACTCAATCCTTTATTGTATCATCTGCCTTGTACATCATGTCTCTTCTCTAGCTTCAAGCCTTTCGTCTGGCTTGTTTTGTTTGCTGCCCCTTTAGATAACAGCGGGATACTACTACCGACTGGAGAAATGTGTGACATTGTAACTCTGCC
>JAHZNB010003528.1:0-46300 GCA_027744295.1 Callyntrura guangdongensis
TGTAAATTTCAGGCTAAAGCCACGTCAGACGATCCTAGTGAGAAGAAACAGAAAACTAGTCAAAATCACGAGAAAAGACGGAACATTTTTGTTCAATCAACAATGCAGTGTACAAAAACCTCAAAAGACGTCATCTGTATGTATGTATGATAAAACGAAAACTTGCCAAAAAAGCCCAAACTTGGCAAAAAAACGATTGTATGAAAAAGCCAGAACTATATACAAATCAAGAAGATAAACATAATTATTTTGGCGTTTACAAAAGTTTCTTGTACTTGTTGAAGAGATTAATCGAAATCAGTTTTAGATAATACCTACATGCTTTAATGGATCCGTAGATTTAAAAAAAAAATTAATTACAAAAAACTTCAAGAATTTATTACGGTTAGTGCGAATTTTGCTACTTCTTTGTACAGTAGGCTTAGGACAAGGTACTGTGGAAAAAATTGTGCCGTAATCAAGATGAGCTCATCGTGTCAGATGTTCGTGGTATGCAGAGTTTGAAATAACTAACAAATGATAAAAGAGTTGACCATGCTCGTAAGGTGTCCGCCAACCTCTAAAACATATTTTTTCACACACAAACACGAGAGATTATTCACAGTGTCCGTATCAGCACCACCACACACCATTCTATGCTCTTATTACGACGTTGACCACAATAAAACCGGAAAAATATCAAATAAACCCATCGTCACCAACAACATGTGCAACCAACTTGATTTTCCCAAAGATTTAAAGAAACACACGTAATAATGTTTTTTAAGCAACAACAAGTCTAATTCACAGTTGTCATTAAAGGTAAAACAACGACTACGACAACAACTTGTTCATCTAAAAACAGAGCGAGTCTTTTAGTCTAACCAAACTAGACGCGGCTAAGGTAGCGAATTACAACGCCAAGATTTATTGGGTGACATCAATTATTACACGCGGATGATTATGATCGTGGTGGCGTCCTTTTTTATTGTTGGCGTAGCTTAATTACACAACACATACTCTACTTCAAAATGAAGGCAGCGTAACTGCTGCTTCTTCACATCATAATTTTTCTGAAATGCTGACACCTTTCGTTAGTACGTGTATTATTACTTGGAGCGTGAAAAATGTGGGGGAAGCTGTACATTTATTTGTTGGTGAGAAATTGAAGCGGGCATTTTCCTTGAAAACATTTTCCCCATTGTAATATTATGGAATTTTACAAGTGTGTCGTGTGTTGTAAATATATTATCTTGGTGTTATGGTAAAATAGACTCACATACATCCAAAAACATTATACTATTTACATTTTTTACGTTTTATTTCGTTGCCGTTGGTTAAACTGTAAGTTTCTTGGTGAAGATTTTGAGATGCTTGTCTGCCTGCCAGTCTGGGTTGAAATCTAGTACTGATTATTTTTTGGGGCTTTGTAAAGAACAGAGCTGGTATGTAGATAACAGAGAGATAACGGTTCATTTCATAATATTTTCGTCGTTCTATTTTTCAGAAAAAAATGTGTTATTTTACACACTTGAGTGTGGGAAACGTGCTGACTATGACTGAGGCTCGTCGTGTGTGTGTAAGGCTGCAAATATACCAGATACGGACAGAGAAGAAACACACGACACACACATAAACATTTCATTTTCTCACTTCATCATGCGCTCAAATGTCAACATCTCTTGTAATAATAAATTGCGCAAAGTCAACACAATGTCGTTGTCACCTTTTGTTGTTCTCTCGCACCACCAAAACGACAAGGTCGGTTTACAACAGTCCATAAAATTTATTAGGTATGTAGCGACATAGAGTGCCGCTTTTACGAGCGGAAATGTAGCGGATCTTTTTTAAAATTTTGTTCAAATATTCCTTTATTTTCATTCTCATGTCTATCCCCTACTGCTTCTACCACGGACTACAGACCATGATGATGTTGCTAATCCTAAGGATAATGATGAGAACCACTGGCAAAATACATGTAAGTATGAAGGGAAGGTTAGCTTTAAAAAATAAGGTGGGCTCGAAGAGAATATTAGTGTGTTTATTATGACTGTGTATATGTAACAAGAGGGTGGAACAGGAAGTAATCTGTTTGTTCGGATTTTATTAGCAGTCGACGCGACATTTTATTGGTTTATTAAGAACAAGAGCGTGGTTGTGTTCCGCGTTCCAAGAGGGACACAATAATGAACGCTATCAGCTATGTTACGGTATTAAGCCAGACCATGTGTCATCGCATTGTGTTGTCGTGTCAGTTAAGAGTATGCGAGTGGAGTACATTGAGATAATTACTTGAACGTGACTTAGATACATAGTTATATACTCATCCTGGGATTTGTAACAGGGTAAATCCATTAAATTCATTCATCACTTCTGGTGAAAATATTAAGTTTTATGTTGAGAAGTGAGATAATCCTTTTTTTGTTACAGGTGAAGGAGGTATGTAGGAAAAAGCAACATGTACAAAAATCCTGTCCTCTCGTCCTCATTCACTCCCTGGTATTTACAGAAATCGCAATATTGTCGATTTAATACATTATTATTATGATGTAGATGTTTTGAAAAGTTTTTTCCATTAAATCTTTTTAGTTTATGTACTTGCCACACCAAAACAAGAAAAAACTTCATAGGTGCAGACAAGATAAGAATTTTTCATGTGTATAAGGCGATAAGGAGAGTCAGAGAAGAGTAGGAGGAGAACTATTTATTTACACATATCCGACCGAAAACAAGCAGCAACAAGAGGAGAAACCAAATTGGATTTAATTTGATAGATCAGGTTTGTTGTACTGGTAGTGATGATGACGATGGTGTTACTAGGATTGATGATTATACCTTAATCAAGAAAAGAGGTGCTAAATAATAATTGATGAGGATGTCGATGAAAGAAGGGAATAATCAACTAGTGCGTGTGTGTGTTTTTACAAATGAGCTCACCATAGTAGACATAGACACAAATCATTAATTTAAATGAAAGAGACTTTAAGAAATTTTTCATGTTAGTGATGAAGGAAGGGAGAGGAAAAATGCAACTGAAAGAAGAATGAATGAATGGAAATGCGCTGTATAGTTTAATATTGTTGTCGGTTCGGCATTGCGGCGGTAGCCATAGTCAATAGTCGTGGTTGTTCTCAGATCTCATCTGATTAAAGGCAATGTTTTCGCCTAGTTTGAAGGATTAATTTAAAATGTTAGGAAAGAATGGAGAGAGGCTTGAGTAGTTGACAGAATGAAGTGTTCGGGCTAAAAATCGCTGACAATGAGCACATGTTCAGTTCATCTTGGAGCACCTGTTGTAGTAAAGATGCGTACGTGTAATCAGGTGATCTCTCTTGTTATTGTGGTGCGAAAGAGTGAGTGGTGACTGTTGACGTGTGACGAGAGGGCAGGGCAAAAAAAAAAGAGTACCAAGAGTGATAAATGACTCGACCGGCTGTAGTCTTTACGTGAGGTATATAATAAGTTACATTTACACCAGTAGTTAGTGACAGGTAAAGTTTACAGAAAATTTGCATAATTTATCTTGGTAATGGCCATATTATGATGAAAGCGTATAAAAAATGGCCCACTGTGTGAACAAGTGGATGGACTTGAAAATTGCAATAAATTACAATGTTGCCATTATTTGAATATGTGCTGATGAGACGTACGTTTCTGGAATCGCCTCAATTTCAGCAACAGTGGAGAACTTCGAGTATGTTGTTGATGAGATCAAGTTTCAACAGGAAACTGGGAAAATGGAAATGTTTTGTAGGATAATAATAATAACTATCAACACTATAATATTTACAAAAATGTACATGAAAGATGACCGCTAAATTATAATCCTGTCTGTGTCATTTAAAATGCAACAACTCACACAGCAATCCACCAAAAAGCGAGAAAAAACGTAGCAACGAAAGCTGCTTATGCCAGTGTTGTGTTCATGTAATCCTGAAAACAACAGAAAAATTTAGTGGTGTCTTTTCTGTAATAAAAACTATTATTTTTCCACAAACTGCCTATTTGCATTATGGTAGGAAAAGGAGAATAATGTCCCGCGTCCATTTTTACAAAACAGTTTGTGTGACGTTTTTCGAACAAATTGCAGTAAACTTAATAAGGACATTTTTACAACGAAATTGCAAGCAATTTATTTGCAACCGCAATTTTCATTAAACACAATAACTACCAATTCCTATTTTAGATGTTGTTGCTTGCTGTGAGCACTACAAGATAATTATTTCTCAAATGCTCCTTCAGATGAATGTGATAGCTCGGCTTCGTAAAAAGCAATACATAAACCCCATTTGCAAATCCAAACCAACCCCGGCTGGTACGTTCACTGCAAAAAAAGTACGTAAAGCAGAGTGACATGACATGATGATGACATTTACGTACCTACCAAGCGAGTCCCTATTCAATGCGAAATGTGTACACAGAAGGTAAGGTAACATGATATGGTCTTGTCATGTATCTTATCCGTCTCCATGCAAAGAGTAAACAGCTTGCAAGATAATATGTCGCTGCGTGCTCATCATTTTTATTGCAAGTTTGTACTTGTACGTGTGTACAGGTGCACCGACCGACCGGTACATTGGTATTGGTGTCGTATGCTCTTTCAAGTTTGTATTGAACAAGTGCTTATTTATTGAGTACCTATACACAGGCAGTCATGTTGTGCTATAGGTATCTTTCTTGATTAATGTCAGCTAATTATTATTGTGCTCTTACTTTAATGCTGATGATGATGACAATGATGATCATTTTTGTCAAGTTGACATTTTTCTCTCTTTATTTCACTCCCATCAGAGTTAGTTAGCTTTTTTAGCCAGCCTATTAGTTGAACTGCCAAAGGGCAAAATGAGAGTTTACCCTTTGAGGATAGAGAGGCGATGATGTTGATGAGGCTGATTGCACAAAGTGGCTTGTACTTAATAATAATAATAATAATAATAATAACAATAGTAATAATAATGATAAATACAAAAAACAAACTCTGACTTGCTAGAATCTCTCCCTCTCTGTGCAAACAATCACTTTACACGTCATTTACTCTTGTTCATTTGGAAACAAAGAAAAAGGTCCGCAACAACGTGAAGTCTATCATTTTTTCTAAAGACTATATATTGCAGTTACAGGTTCGTATAATATTTGGTTATGTGTGTTGTCACTTTTTAAACAGACGGTTGCGTAACCAGAGAATAAACACAAGACGAGAAGAAAAAGGGAAATCTAATAAATTGCCCAGAGTCAAATGATAAATGTTTTGAGGGTGAAGATTAATATGAAACTGTATGTATTCAACATCTGTCCGGTAACTTGCTAAATATCTCTGCTACAACCACAGTCTTTGCGTTCTCTGTATAATCAGACATGATATAGCGATGATGATGATGTGAAAATTTGCCAGTCCTATAACACACATCAGCATTATTACCCTGACTGGCTGCGTTTTTTCATATTTTGACGGTGATAAAGACATGATAGACCATGCTTTGCATGATAATTTCCAGAGGCTCCTATTCCCAAAAAACCAGCTATAAACTGTGTAGTAGCCTACAACTACAACCTATTCTTCTCCGCCCTCTCTCCTCTACCAACATGTTTTTAAAACACTTCATGCATGGAGTACTCAAAGAACAATGAAGCCGTGCATTGACAGTCGCAGTCATTATTGTTATGGATCAGTTTAAATTTTTGCAAAAAGTGAGGATAAATGGATATGGTAGGAATTATGAAATCCCTACCACACCAGTGTTTTTTTTACATTCCGTGATGATGTTTTTGCTCTTTGCTACTGTCTAGTGACTCGCTGCTGCAGACAAGTACAATCCATAGTTTTTTTTCATATTTGACACTGGCACTGCACTCCGCGCTACGTATTGGTGCTTAAGGGTGATCGATCATATATGTAGATCTATTTACAGATACTCCCTCGCCTTAAGGGACCAATACATTCAGGATGAGTGATGGTTGTACGGTGGCCCGATAAAACCACGACGATGACGTTGAAGACGGAGAAAATATGATGGTACATGGAAATGGGATAAAAATGCAAAATACGGATGAAAAATAAATAAATAATGATATATTATGCCTCCTGTGATTTTTTTTGAATGAGCGAACAAAGACGATGGATAGTATTGAAACTCTTCTTCACCTCACACCTGGGACCAGGCTTGGCAGTTTTTCAAAACTTTACTTTTTATATACAAACATGTAACTTCTTGCATCCCCCGGGTAAGTAATAAACAAGATAATGAATATTTTTGTAAGTACTGGGTAAAATATATCAGCATTGTATTTTGGAACGATTTAATTACCTTTGATCGAATTAAAGTACACAAAATATCAGACGAAGGCAGTTAGTTATAGATATGATATCAAGAGTGCAAACTCGAGCTGGTTCCGCTGCAAATTAATCAAACTGAGTTTGGTCGAGCTGAAAAGTTTGAAGAGATAGGAGGCGAGAACTAGAACAAGAGAACAAAAAAAACTCTCGGAAAAACTCTCAACACTTCCAGCAGCATCGACAGAGGCAGCAGCGTGGCAAAAAAAGTGTAGTTATGACGTTGGCTCTCACTAGTTTATTTATACGTTGAAGTATAGACAAATATGAGAAGAAGTTCATCCATGGTTATTACTAATCATCCTTATGACTCTTCTGCATCACTATTTCAGTTTTCACAAACTTGCCAACAAATCACTACTGCATAACCAAATATAACTCAATCCAAAATGTGTGCCGCCGAGTATGGGTAATAAAATATTCACCAAAGTTACCACGTTCTTTATCACTCGTGGAAAATTTACATACCCGAACAAAAAAGAAACATTCCCTAAATTATCCAGTTTTGAACTTTTTTTCTGTGCGTCGTCGCTCTTTTTTCTCCCTAGTTGGCGAAATGATGAATGATGAGAGCGTCTACACGCTGCGCTATCAGTTTCACTTCACTGGTTAAACTGGGCTCGTTCATTAAGTACATGCCCGTGACTCTCTGTCAGCTGCAACAACGTCGTCAGCCTAGAATGAGCATGGTTCATTGTATATTCATAGAAGAAAGACAAACTAGTTTTCTCCTTATACGGTATAAATATTATGTAACGTTATACGTAGATGCATGCATATTTTAAACTATTTACCTAGCTACCCACACGTATACGTACATGCATAATTTTCAATATTGCTGATTAGCTTGTATTGTTTATATTTGTTTTGTGGAGCACATGTGTTTCAGTCCAGAGGGAAAGGATGCATTTAAAAGGATGATATTGAATAATGAAGCTCATTTTCTCATTACTCCTATTTTGCTGAAATGCCCACAATTCCGGTCAATTTAGCAAACTTTCCACACTCTTCATTCACGTCACTGCTGCTGCGGCGCTGGAGCCGCAAAATCCGGAAAAAAGGAAATTAATCTTGCTTATAACTTTGCTCATCGTCTGACAAAAGGACAGGCTAGAGTAGTAGACAAGACAGCCGTTGTTCTTTTTCACAAACGACAGACCCTACCAGCAGAAGATCTTCATGTGCAATAATCACCCTTTCTTCTAGAGGAGGGTTGCACTGCATCTGCATGTGCTGGTTTGCTCTTTGCTGGTAAACTTGCAAGCTCCCTTCCTCACAGTCTGGGGATAACTCGGGATTCGGGATAAACCAACCGCAATTTAAGGCATAATGTGGGATATTTAACTACTATACACCATTATTCGTTCACGTTCAGTTAACTCGTCGTCACTGGAGGGAAGAAACGACAAAAGTTTACATTTATAAACGGTGAAAGTTTCACTGCTTTGTGGAATGCGGGTTCTTCCACTTTTTCCCTTTCAATAAATAATTCAGCCCGTCTACCAGGCAGACCAACCGGCAAAGCACCCAAAGGAGTAGTATTTATGGCTATTAAAACATTCACAAGGGCATGCAAGTTCCTTAATTGCGGAGTAAATCAAAGTGCCACCGCCACCCCTTACATTCACCCTAAAGAGTACACACACACACATGGAGCGCAGAGAAACTTGTCATGACATTGTCAACACACATGCACACACAAAAGCAGCAGCAGCAGAGAGCACTGAGCACACACGGGGAGAAAATGGAATAATAGACTATAAACTCGAGTACTTCAACGACAGCAACAACAAAAAAGAAAATAACTTTTCAAGACGAGTACTACACCAAAAAAAAGTTTTAACTGCTTCACTTCATTTCTCTCCCTTTTTACCTACACAATATCACGGCGACAACGATGTCGACATGCTGCAAAGAGATATTTTATGGGATGGAAAAATTGGAGCAGGTTCATTTTTTTCATACATAGTTAGTTTTTCTTGCGCTTTCTCCTCTTTGTCTGCAGCGCTTTATTGGTGTATGGATTCCAGCAGAACAGGTCCATACCCAAAGAAAACAACGAGAAGCATCACGTTATTCTAGTCAATCACATCCACAATATCCACACAACACAGGAAGGAAGTCGAGGAAATGGTAAAAAAGAGGAAATGGCAGGGAACGCCAAAAGAACGCACTGCAACAACAAGAACAGAAGAGGAGACTTGGATGCCGAAATAATAAAAAGAGGAGGCACGCTATTAGATCAAGTTATCAGTTGCAGTTTCTGCTCACAACTGCAGAAAACAACAAAGCAAATAGATTTTTGTTCATTTTGAAGACGCTGAAGAAAGAAGAAAACTTTATTTTTTGCTGGGCTCTATGTTCTACACACGAGCTCACTCACTGCTCGTCTTGCTTCTTGTTTTGTTTCCGTCAGCAGTAGTAATGAGAGTCGTAGTAGTAGTAGTAGTTGTAATAGCAATGAAACGTGAGTGTGCGGTTGTCGATGTTCTGCTGCTGCTGCCGTTGTTGTTGGGGATGCCGCACAGAAAGTGTAAACTTATAGTGTAGTATACATGATCATCATCAGCAACATAATTGAGAAGAACCGACAGACGAGGTGCAGAAGCACTACTGCTGAGAAAGAGTTCGTGTTCATCTGCAAGCCAGTCGAGAGAGAGAGAGACGCGAGAAAAACAACAAGAACGTTCCACTCAAAAGAATATGAAAAAGTCGAGTAAGATAGTGGAGATGAGACGACTAGTATTTACCACGACTGCATCTCTTTCCATATCTCTCACTCTAGAACTGCTACAAGAGATTCAAAGAGTAATGCAGAAGGAGTTGTAGAAAAAGCGGCAGCAGAGCAGCAAAAAGTAAGCAAGCAATATTGTATTTACGGATCAAACTTATCTCTCTCACTGTTATACGTGCTACAAACACAAGTACACAACAATCATATGAACATACAGATGGTTTTAATGCAGCAACAGCGCAAACCAGAGGATACTCATATTATTCATGTTGCTGCTGCTGTGTTGTTAAATTAAATTGCAAACCTTTACAAAGTTTCTCCCATATCCCTATCACTTACTACTCGACTAACTCCACACGGCTTGAAGCAGGGGTATTCACGTTGTTGTGAAAATAATGTATCCATCTTTCAAACTCTTGGTTTTTTAGTAAGTAAGACTATTATTGCTACTTCTGCTGACTAGTGCAAGTACATGAATAGCACGCATTCTCTGCAAACTTATGATAAATATGGCACTGCAGTAGTTGTAGAGTTTCTTATTGTTGTTATTATCGAGCATCATCGTTCAGAGTTCTTTATACATGCTTTTCTACAGAGATACTCTGTCTGTGAGACTGACAAGGTGCAAAAGGCAAGAGAGATAGATGGAAGGGGCCAAAGTAAGTAGTAAGGTTACTCTTTTTGTTGTGTTGTAACCATCCGTCCTCCTAAGTGAATATACAAATAGTTAAGTGACTACACATGTCGGTAATATGTATGTGCATAAATTTATATAGCCCTGCATGCACGCCTGAGAAGGGAACATGGTAATCATAACACGCATAAATTTTCGTATGTGGAGCCTTTGTGTGCGTGTATAACAAAGATCACAAAAGAGGTAAAAAGATGCGATGAGATGGCAAGAAATCCACAGACAAGATTACTTTTGGGATTGTAATGCAATGTGCGTTTTTGCTGGTTTTGCTACTACTTCTACCGTAGTTTTGTGAATGGATTAGTTTGAGAGGAGTGTGTATATTTTATGTATGTACTTGCAAGCATGCATGCATATTTAAGATGCGGTTTGAAGACTGACAACTAACATCAAAGCACACAGAAATAGTGCTTTTGTTGATGAGCAGTGAATTGATAAAATTGTGTATTCTTTTCTCAATCATTCCACTACTCTCTCGAGTTTTGCTCTTGTTAGCATTTTTCTTTCATTTCGATACATTTTTTATGCTGTTGTAAAATGTGTTTTGCTTTCGATGAAAAATCATATACCGCACACAGGGATAAACACGTACTTTGGGGGTAATCATATGGGGAAAGAATTAAATGGTTGAATGAAAAATACTAAACCCGCTGTTAGTGCTGGGATAATGATGTAGCGGGAAGAGCTCGATGAACTCCTACTTTGCTCAACAAGCATTTTTGAATGAGACGTTACACGATGCATGAAACTATGCAATATGTATTAAACGCAAAATGCTTTCCCCTGACGGGAGTTGGCTAATGTGCATGTCTCAAAACCTAGATATAATGTATGTACACAAAGAGAACAATACAAGTACATAGCTATTACACCACCTTTCCTCTTCCCTGTTTAGTTTTAATTTCCTTGGCAAATTTGGCCAGAAGAGACAGACAGACGAACAAATCAATTCCTCTATGCAACAACGTCTTGGTCTTTTAGATATTTATATTCCGACTTATTCCAAAATAAAAATTTTACAATTAAATTAGCAGTTGCGATAGTTTTCAAGTTATACAAAGAATACACAGACCGATGATATGGACACATAAATAAATAAAATATTTTAGCGTAAACCTGCTCTATATTTTTTGTCATCCTACATCCTACAAAAATCCTAATGGCACTTTTAATAGAAGAGTGTTGTGAAAAAATAAAGCGATGGAAAGAGGAGAAGGAAACTTGTTTATTTTGCAGATTATCTATCCGACGGGACGCATTCTCGGCAGCTTCTTCTTGATCTCCATGGCCTCTCACTACTGTGCCAACAGTGGCAGTGCTGCAGTAGTCGCGGAATAGCATGCAGTATGCAGCAAGCAAGCCAAAGTCGCGCAAAAGTGTCAGCCACAGCAAGTTGTAAATTTTATTTTGCTGCTATGCTCTCTTTTCTGTTAATAAAATCTATACGATGCAGTAGATGTAATAAGTGGTGGAAATTGCTATGGTAGCGTAAGACACTGAGGCAAAAATGCACGTATGAATCTAGAAAATTGAAACAGTTTTTTAAATAAAAGAAATGCAATACGCTGTGCTACCTCCACCGCGACTGTACCACTTTATTTAGTACACAGATACTTTGACTTTTAACTTTTAAATCCTGATGCTGAAGATGATGATGGTGGTGGTGGTACGATGCGAAACTGTCATGACACGGTTAGTTAGATGTATTTGTAAGGGACGGGAAGGCATTACATGAATATCATCGTGATCATGATCAGTAACAGCAACAGAACAGCAGCATAAAACCATCTAACCATCTTCATCATCCAAAAAACCCAAAATGCAGCGTACGTGAGGATACATAGTACAGAGTGTAGTAAAGATTTAAAATCCTTTTGATGCTTCTGTTCCTGCTGGTGATGATGTCGAAATACACGAAGAAGAGGAAGTCTTTTTGTGAAGAAATTAGAAATTTACGACACCGAAAAGATTTTTCACGCTTTGAGAAATCCCTTTCCTTTCTTATTCCTCTTCCCTTTCCTGAGAGCGGCAGCAGCAATGTTCACAACAAGCAGTGATGATGAAGATACGGGCGGAGAGCGAGACGACACTTAACAAGATGCAAACAAGTATTAAATACAAGAGGGGTCTCGCTGAATATTTATGATATCTACATAGAATGTCCCTGCACGCAAAATCGTACGTCTAGAATTTAGGATCGGTTTGTCATAGGAACGTTAATATGACACGTCAAATTCAAAATAATGGCAGTATTGCACATTTATTTCCTTTAATTAAGTCGTGAATTTTTGGGAATTGTATTCAATTAGAACATTTGTAATCTTGTTAAATTGTTTTCGTCTTATTGGAACACAAGTCTAAAAAAATTGTTCCACTAAATATGTATCGAAATGTTAATTTTGCTAAAAACGAGATTAAATTTAATATTTACCTGATCAGGATCTTAAATCAGGATCAGTAATACACATGATCCAGTCTCTAATACATTTGACAATAGCAGGTATCGTAATAATAATAATAATATTCTTAAATGTTAAACGTCAAACACTTGAAGTCTTTAGTAAATGCTTTATTCATTTAAAATTTTCCAACTCCATTTTTACATTAATTTATAATCATGGCTTCAAAATTTCTTGGAAAATCAATCATTTTATTATTTGCGTAATTCAAACCCCGCTATTTATTTCTGTTATTGTTATTATTTGTGAGTTTAGTTGTTTTGTGATTACAATGTGCCCTCATGCCTACAATAATATGTAATGCGGAGGGGCAAAAACAAGTTGGCTGGTGGCAAGTGGCAAGAGATAATGCAGCTATGCAAGTAGTCTATGTTTAGTTGCTCTTTCTGTGTGTGGCAAAGGAAAGGAACTTAACTTAGTCGGCAAGTCAACCAAGCAAAGGACCGTCAGAGAAATGTTTTGTTAGATATTTATAGTAATAAAGCTGTGCAAATGTTAGTGAGTGATGATGATAGTGATGATGACGCACAGGTAAGTTTTCTTACGTCTGTGCGTCGCTTGCATCTCTTCTTGCCCAACGAACCTATATCGTAGTGTATGTACTGCTGAATAATGCTCACCTATTAAGATGATGATTAAAACGCCACAATAATATCACTCCAAGCCAGCCTTAAGTGCAACAATGCATGGGCCTCACACACACTACAGACATTTGTTACTAGAATTCTTTAAGCAGGGCAGAAGTACCCGAAAAGTTGGTGCTATATGAAATCTTATACTCACTAGAATGCAATAATATATACTTAGCAAACTTTTCGTTGTTACATTTTTGCAATGAAAATATTGGGAACCCCTCATCATCTGGCAGCATGAAAATGAAGGTATGCCTAGTGTAACGCTTGGTGCTATATGGAATTTTGGCAAAGATGCTCATGCATAAACAGAGACTCACAATTCACAAACTGCAATAACCAATGTATAAACATCGGTAAGGGCATTTGTTACGTAGCNGGTAAGGGCATTTGTTGCGTAGGTTACAGCATTTCAGTAAGTAATGATTTAGTCCCGTTTGTCTGTTTATCTATTTATCGCTTCTGACCATAACATACGTTCGCCGATTTCACTCAATTGGTTGATATGAGTACTCTTCAAGCTCATGGCTTGGAAACATTGTTGTTGAGAAAAAATATGCAAAGTCTCAGGGGGATGTAAACGGGGAAAACATTTTGATTCTAAATATAAGTAATATATCGTGTGACGGCTCATGTCATGCAAAAACGCTCATCATACCAGCGGAGCTGAGCAAGTATTCATAATGCGCTTTCAGCTAGGTCATTATCACAAAATTTTAGGCGAATTTATTGTTATTTATTAATTTTTACGGTTTGAACAAAAACGCTCATCGTACCAGCGGAGCTGAGCAAGTATTCATAATGCGCTTTCAGCTAGGTCATTATCACAAAATTTTAGGCGAATTTATTGTTATTTATTAATTTTTACGGTTTGAACAACCACCTCGGTTATTGCATCTTCACTCTTCACAACTCTTTGTTCCTTTTGGCGATTGATATATGAACAACTTAAATACTAATGCTAATAACCAAAAAATACTGAAGATGCTAATACCCTTAAGCGAACAAAAACTGCCGCCACCACCATGCACCACCAGCTAACTCAATGTTGCATGCTCATTGTCTACAAGAACTAGAACTTAACATTAGAAAATATTTTTGTGCGACTTCAATCCAATACTTGTCATAGTTAATCCGCTTTAGTAGGCATTATTTTGATGTCTTATTCGCCATTAAAGGAAAGCTTTGTCATTGTTGTTTCTAGCTTCTATGCAATCGTCAAATAAAAGCTACTTTTTCGCATGTGTACACTTAAAACGAGACGTTTACTACTAATCATTATTCTTCTCATTTCCTTATACACACCTTCAAATTTACAGTTGTTACTAATTTGTGCAAACTTTTCTCTTTAAACCCCTACGTATCCTTATCTGTTATCTGGATCAAAGAAAACATTACTTTCTTATCTTTTGCTGCAAAAAAAGTGCAGAATGATGACTGATGAGCTTCTTATTACCACAGAAAACGATGGTTGTTGGATAGATGTGTGGTTGGTATTACTAATTACACTGTTATATGAGAAGCCAGTCAGAAATTCCTGGTTTAAATGCCCATAAATACGCCGCTACGAAATTAAAAAAATATATACACATAATAAACGGGAATATCAAATATAGTTAGAGTTGGACTTTAACAAGGCAGAAAACATCGAAACTCAACTCATTTAAAACTCCTTTTTGGTATACCTTCAATTTACTATTTTATGGGTGCAATAAATGCGAACTTAAATTTATCGAGTGATGATGAGATCGAGATGTATAAATTATTCAACTAAAAACTGTTTTATTATGCATTCTTGTATAAACACTTCACTTGCCGGTTTCATAGGTTTATTTGTCTGACGATAATGATCATTTCTAATTTTATCGAAACATCCTTTTCTTTTACCTACCTCCAAGAAGCATACCCAATGCCCAGTACCTTTCTAGATATATAGTTATTTATGCATCTTAAAGCGCAACGGCGACAATTTTCTTTTCGCTGCTGCTGCGGCAGTAAGTATCTTTTGTTGTGCGCTGCTGTAGTTGCCTGCAGTTAAATTGCCGATAAAGAAGTAATAAACCTTTTTTTCGTAAAATAGACAAATAGGAAGAGTGAGAGATACACGCAAAAAAAATCACTCCCCTTTTCCATTTTGCAGCAACTACCACCATCACAATAACCATTATTACCACACCACCAACGAACGAAAACAATATCATATCATCTTCATCGTTATCGTTATAACCAACAACTGTGAGTTTTATAGTCAGCCTTATTTATTCAGTTTTATACTTTTTAAACAAGATGTGTTTGTGGCTTTCATATATAATGCCTATACCAGCTTGTTTTACAGTTTGTCGTTCCTATTATGATAATCCTCATCTTGATGATGAAAAACGAACACTCTGAAGATCAGCTATGAAAAATGAAAAAGGAAGTGTTTGTAAACTTGGGTTTCGTTTCATGCAGAATGTATTGCCAATAAAGTGTAACATGAGAAAGCAACAAGCGTAAATTAATGCATTTTTTCAGCAGCAACAGAAGACAAGAGAGAAGAACAGAAAAGAAACGATGTGACGCGACAAAATGAGCCACGCCTTGGCTGCTTAGGAGACTTTTTAAAAACAATATTTCAAAGCTGTTGAAGTAATAGTACTTTGTAGTTGTAATGCTCATCATCATCATCATCGTCATCGCCACTAACATCATCCCCGTGTATCACGTCGTTTGCATCTTACAACGTTTGGAAAAAAGAAAAATTAATCGATTTGATAAGCCGATTCTCTCTGCTTCAGCAGCAGCGGAGCAAAAGAGTCACTTACATTTTGACGTATATGCCTACCAAACAAAACATTTTTAGCTTCATTGCTTCGTCGACGTCGCCGACAGGTAATGAGATTTTTTGTGTGACCTCTCTCATATTACGCAATTCCCAAACATAACGCCACTTGTTCACATATTTGAAGTGAAAAAGTCATAAAACTTGCTTACTTAAGCTGTTTCAACGTGTTAATTAAACCACGTGGACAATTGTGTGTACGCACGTCAGTCAATCAATATGCACCAACAAGGTTATCCTATCTACTTCTATTTAAAGTAAATTTAAGTGTGCTTCATGGTGGTACTGCTCTGTACTTCGTCCAGGGAGCCGACAGAGATAGGAGAGACCATTTCAAAAAACCAATAAAGGCAAAATGATAAACGAGTGTTAAAAAAAGAAGTAGCAGTTTCCTTTCTTCATTCATTATTAACTACTGAAAGATGATTTCAGTAGTTTATCGGATCATCTCCAAGTCTGTCTGTCTGTGTGTGTCTGTAAACACGATAATTTTTTAACGCAAACGAATTTTAAAATTCTGTTTCTCCAATCGATGGTCAATCGCTCTTGTGAGTTCGAGGATGAGGGTCACAAGATTTTTTCATCAACTCTTTCAATAGTTGTACATTCGAGTTACACCCTTATTGTTGACTCCTTTCTTTTGTTTCTACGATCACGTTCAAGACCATTACTACTGGTAGTAACAATAGTTGTTTGAAGTAGTATCGGCGGAGGAGGAGAAAGATAAAATGCCATTGCTGGCAAACCGTTCTAATATACTACCACCACCACTACTACTCCTTGAAGCTTTTTACCTCAAATAACTGATCAAGATAACAAGACGACGAGTATAGCCTTATATGCATATTGCTAACAAGCAAGCTTACATGTACCATGTACCCAAACCCAACAAAATAGTTCTGCGTAGGTTCGCTTCTTGTATCTGCTGTTGTTCTTGTGACTATTATTGAAATACAAAATAGTAATAATGAGTAATGAACTGCTTTTTCCTATTTGTATTGGTTTTTCTGCTGCTGCCTGACTGCTCTTCCCTCTTGACTTTACTCTTATTTTTTAGATGATCGTGCAAAAACTGAAAACAACGCGAGCATCATCGCCATGATCATCCCTATTCGCATAACCACCGCTCCGCCATTGTGCATAAAGCCGCAGAAGAACAACAGCGAGCTTTTTAATACTTTTGTTGCAATCTTGTTGTTGTTACAAATCTCATATATGCCATGCCATGATAATGATGATGATGATAATACCACCATCATAGCTATTAGTGTTCTGCTTTATTTTACTCTCCACCTCGTCGACTTGCGGAAGAATGTCAGCAGTTGTAGATATAGAACACTTTTAGGTATTTATCTAATCAGTATTGAGTGAAGTTAAAGAAGAAAAATAAGTCATAAGAATACGAAGAGCAAGAACAAGGTAGTAAGATGTGATCGGAGACTGCGTAGTCCGTAGTAAGCTGTGATAATCATTATCATAGTTTTGTATTTGTTGGGGTTGCTATCAGGAAAGTAAAATAACTCTTTGTGAGCTGGCCTAAGATTACATGTAGAACGAGATATTACATGCCCTGCTTTATAAACACTAACAAACCTGTTAGTTGGAATGATGAGATGGTTGAGCAATGGTTCTAGAATTATTTACCACAAGGTTAACAATTTGCCCCGGGAATAATATGTACATGTCGATGGGTTATATGGAGGAAACAAAACTAATTTAGAAAAGAAAGAAGGAAGTAAAATGCGGACTCGGTTGCTATGCTCTCTTCTCCTTTTCGCACTGTTCTTCGGCTGACACTTACACACTATAGACAATTCTCTAGACTGCGAGTAGTTCTCTGCTACTTTTACAACTGCTCTTACTGGAAACACTTTTTGCGGATGAGGGAGCAGCTGTGGAAATGTCTTAAACTCACTGAAACGATGCTGAATTGAGAAAGCTTGACAAGAATTTAAAATAGGAGAGCTGAACCATGTGTGGATTGAGGCTTGACAGAAAAGTTTTTGGCGGGGAGGGGGGATGAGGAAACAGACGAATTCATTCAATTTCCTCGTCAGTGGATTCTTTAGAATGAGAACTCGCCACTACAGGGTTGACTGTAACACACCACACCGCGAGATAATGTCAAATATATGTCCTAGGTACCCGTTCGCTTAAACGTACGACATACAAGTCCGAGCAAGGACGTACAAGACCCGTACCTTAAGAACACTATCAGAACCGAGCCTTTAGATAATCATGTGATGTACATATGTACAGTTTGATATAGTGTAGCAATAGCAATCCAAAATACTTGTTAAGAAATTTACGAACATGGGCGCTCGTCGCTCTTATATCGTTACGCATGAATGCTTTCAAATGCAAAGTTCTGGTTAGTTCATTTTGGTTACTATTAGTACATATATAGCAGACTTGCTTGTATATTTGCAGTCTGAAACTAAAATAATAAATTGAGCCACACAGAAATGTAGTTTGTGTACTGCATACATTCATTGGTCACAACTTGAAATATGTTACATTTGAGATTTATATCCACAACATAAACAGCAGCAACCGCAACTGCGTGGCAACAGAGCGACATTAAGTTGCTTCCTGTGCCCACCGGGTACAGCCATTTCAATCACAATTATATATAGAAGGATTTTTTGTTATAATAGGTTTCTGTGAGACGTTGCTTTTACTGTCGTTTCACACAGATGCACATGTGGCGGCCTCGTTTTCATTTCTTTGAAAAAGGGGCTTCAAGAGAGTACCCTGCTTGGCTGAGGTGACGATGATGGAGTTGATGATAGAATTCAAGACGAAGAGAAGATTGCATAATAATTGATGTGCCAAAGTGAATTTCTTTCACTTCTCAATTTTCTAGTAGAAATAACTTTCGTTTCATCATTCCATGAGAAGAAAATACTAAAATACCTTCCGGATAGGACAGAAAACTTGAAAACTTAGAAACATCAACCAGGCATACGAATATCTATTTCCTTTTTAGATTGAGGTTTAATTTGAAATGAAATGAGTTTTATCGAAATGTGGCGTAAATTGCTGCTGTACCAGTCAGATGGCCTGACTCACAGCAGAATAATACGCTTTCATTCTTACTCTGTAACTATAGCCTCTGGTATTAGAAAATACGTCAACGTCAGCAATGCAATGCTATTACAACGTTTGAATTACATTTTACGAAAAAGTTCGACAACAGGAGAAGAAGTAGTTTTGAGCTCAGCGTTACTCATTTTGCTCCTGCTAACTCCTCCTTGACAGGATTTGTCACGAGAAACGACGTCTTTTGAGCAAAGAAAACTCCCGTTGCAAATAATTAGAGTTTACTTTCCCTTAATGGATCATCCATTATGGATCTAGTCCATAGTCTACAGTTATATGTACATTTGTGTAACGGCTGCGAGTAGTTTGAAAACTTTAGGTACATTATATTTTGTATTCATGCATGCCCGTTGGCTTTTTTTGTTACAGCATCTACTCTGCTGCTAAGAGAGGATCAGCAATTTTCTCGAAACAGAATTAGAAACGGAATTGATTCATACAGGAAGGAAGAGCGAAACAGCAGATTAGATTGAAAAAGTGTTTCATTATTATTACGTTTTAATACGATGAATATTCTTCGAAGAAAGTATTCTAAGCACTGCATTTATAAGAATCAACTGCTGCTTAAGAATAAATTTGCGCTACCTTCTTGCATTTACAATGGTCTAGTTACGTTTTAATACGGACGGATGGATATAGTGTTACGCCATATACTAAACTCAGAGCTAGAGGCAGCTTCTCAAGACCCCAACGCGCGTTTATTCGTGCACGAAGTGGCTTAGGTGGCAGAATTATTTCCTATTCTCGAATTTCCAAGAAATACTTGCCTGACATCCCCATTTCTTTTCCGTGTCGATTTTTTCTCCGTACTTTAACTCTCGCCATCACTCGTGTTCCGTTGTAGCAGTAGGTGTATATTGTCAACATAAACAACTCTAACGCCCAGAACAACGGCAAGCGTATACATTTACGTACAATGTGAGTGTGAGATAAACCGAGAGATAAGCACACAATTTTAGCAAATTCTGCTATTCCAGTGGAATGTGTAACATTGACAGCAACACGTGTAAAGTAAACATGCTGATGCAAAGTGAACATCAAAAACTATCAAACTATCTCTCTGTGCAAAGTATGTTTTCTTTCTTGCCTATTTCCCTGGAGGAAAATGCGTATTACATGCATGTATGCATACAACATTACTTTTCGCCCTGTTTACTCATACATCTCTACTACGGTTACATGACACAAGAAAAAATGAGCAAAAGGCAAAAAAAGACAATCGAGCCTACAACAGTTGCCGTTCAATTTGACAGGAATAAATTATAGCCTTTTAATGGACTTATTGCATGTGGGTCAGGTTCATGTAGGTAGAACTATAGACATTTTTTTGTCCTTTTGTCATATTACGCATACCTACTAGAACTTATGTTTGCAGCGTAGATAATATGTCACTTTGTGATTATTAGAATGCGTGGCGATATTATTTTTTCTCTCCAGGGTTGCATTCCAAAAGCATAGAGAAAATTCTTGGCGTGTTTTTCTCCCAACGAAATACAGACACATGATGTACAAATACAAATAAGGCTGTAAATTCTCTGAGCATAATAATCATGCGCTGGATGCTAATGCTAGCAGGCCCGACATGTATTCGGCAATGTGCGTACACGCGCAGGTAAATTGACTTTTCTTCGGTTTTAACGCTCACTTTCATTTTAATTTAACGCATTTTCACTACGAAATGGGAATGAGTTGAGAGGCACTGTCGATTTTAAAAAAATACATGCTTTTTAAAATAGATTTCAGGTTGTTTTTATCAGCTGCCTACAAGAACAAATAGGGCGTATATATGCGTGTGTGGTTTGTAAATATGTACAAAAAGCAGAATTTCTATTCCACTGCGTTATTCCACACACCAACTTTTTATTTGTATGCAGGGCTATGCTGTTGTCTGTTGTACACACGTCATGTTTATACAACGAAAGGATGAGAAGAGAAAAGTACATTTTTGAAAGCGTTGTTGTTGTTGATCCGATTTTGCTCAACAAACGATCTAAGCATTTGGCAACTACACATTTTTGTCATTCAAAAGCTTGATATGGTTGAAATAGTAAAATTGTATTTTTATTTTTAAATTTTTTAAAAAATGACGTATACAATAAGCTTTTATACAAACTGCACGTTTTTAACTTTAATCGTGAAAACTATCCAAAAAAGTATTAAAGTAAAATATAAAAAAGGTTAAATCAACATTTGACTTTAACTGCATCGAACTATAAAGAAAGACAACATTTTGCACGCAAAGGCGTTAATGCGTGTGTGCTTACTGACTTGCAATATTTTTTCTAACGGCTTTTAAAGGCATACAATCTGCTATCATCCTATATACTGTGTTCTCCTGCTGGTGCTCCTACTTTGCAATTTGGCAACGTGAAAGGTCTTTTTATGGCAGGTTAAGCATAATAAATACCTATTTTTCTCCTCTTCCTAGTATCATTTAAAAAAGAGCAGTAGTCCACACTACAGTTTCAAAAGGTGCTCAAAATAAAACAGGGAATGGGCAATTATGTATTTTTTTATCATAAGAGATACATATTTTAAGGGTTTACCTTTACTTTAAAAAAAAATACCAAGTGTGCTGTAAGTAATGAGTCTCGTGGGTAATAAACATAATTTTTAAATTTACATGTGTACTTGCCGTTTTTTTAGAAAAATTTCCCAATGTAAAAACACATGGTACAGGGTCGTATATCTAACAAGATATCTTTATATTAGTATTTAATGAGGAATCTGCAGCTCTAAAGTTTTTTCTTGAAGTGTGCAAAAAGGACGTGTATCTAGTGTGATAGAGTCAAATATGATACCTATTAGAAAGCATGACGACCTCTTTGGGCTCTTGACTCTTTATGGGTGCCAACAACGCAAGGAGTCTGCCAGATGTTGGTACATATTGGAAAACTGCGTGTGAGTTTTTATGTAAAGCACAGTTCCTGTAAACCACACTTTTATATGTTGACCGTTGTTGAATGAATGCTGAAAGAGTGCATTTTTTTCTTGCCATTACTACACTTATTCGTTTGGTAGGCAGTTTTTCCGAAGAATAGCAAAAGTGTTTATTTTTGTTTTTATTTTCGTATGTTCATAAATATCTTCAGTGCCTACTTAAAAGGGAAAAGAAAAATAAGTAGCAGGATATGTATCTTTGATGATAATGTTGAATGCAGCAAATTCATTATGTAGAACAATCAGAAAACCAGTGCATTTTTTTATACTTCATTCAGGTTTGATAGATTGTCTTTAAATTTGAAATGAAGCCATCAATCCATTCTACTAGGTACTTTGCATTAATCATAACATATAGGCATGTATGAGATGTTTGAAATGTTTGTCTTTTGATTCTATTTTTTTTTAAACTGCCTACTTCTCAAAGACTGCTGTTGCCAATCTACTTTTACACAACGTGAGATGAGTGACAGTCGTAAAAATCGTATTTCACGGAATGTTCAATAAAATTTATTACACTGACTACCTATTTAGCCTGGCTGCGCCTGGCACTCTCACAGTATACAACAAGTTTATGTTTATGTGCAGGCTAAGTTGTGTTTCAATTCTGCGTGTATGCACACAACGTTTGATGGTGCCGAGCAACAAATTTGATTAAAATCGACATTGATTGTAGTTCATAAAAATGAAAAGTGTAGTAGTTCTAGTAGTAACAGAGAATATAACCGACATTTTCTTGACATATGTTCAAGAACTGTATTCTCTGTAGTAGAGAAAGATCCATCGAACCAACTAGTTTTTGTTATTACTTATCAACCTGTTTAACATCATTTTACCAGATGTAAAGTTAAACGTAGCGAACGTAAATAACATTTAGCTTTCGGTATGTAGTTATATGTATGCACAAAGTGCGTATTCTGTTTTTTTATTTACTATTTTCAGATGAAGAGATGAACACGCACGCACTAAAACGAAACAACAACAAGATACAGCAAATTAATCAATAAATTCATCTACACACACAAACACACCACAGAGACACAGGTTACAGTACAGTGGCAGGGGCAACAGCATCGTTATCCAATATTACGTTGGAAGCACAAACAAACTGAACAAAAAAGACAATAAAAATAACAGATTATAAACTATATGAGCATAATATTAACTGTGTGTTCTTCCAAAACGTTTACTATTTTAATGTGCCTATTCGTTTATATTTATTACGTATAAAGATCATAATCTGATATGCTCGCGGTTCTACTAAATATTTGGCAATAATGAACATCTCCGACAGTGTAAAGTGTAATATGGAACAATAGGAGCAGTCAATTATGGAAATATACGGTGTAGGGCATAATCAAGATTTAATTTGAGCACCAACAAGATTAGGTATAAAATAGACAATAGACACTGATCGTTCGACGATGTAAAAGTGTAATATTGTTCTTGATAAAGATAGATAACAAAAAAGCCCCTGTCGAATTTCTCAGCCATGTAGTATGCGCATGGACAAAAACACAGTCAAAACTAATAAGTAATACATATAGCACAGCTAAATTTCATAATTTGTGGAGTTAAATTGACATGTGCTAGGGTATATATTACTTGTACTACGTACCCAGAAATCATTAATAATGTACTCTTTGATAGAAGCCCATTACAGGGACAGTGTAATGGCAAAGAGGGTTCTTACTTTAACGAATGAAATGTCGTAAAAGTAATACTCCCTTGAATATTTTCTCAAACACGTTTTCCGCTGTATCTTTGTCGTAGTCCATTTTCACAAGAGGTGATATTGGAGCCTGCGCGCACCCACACAGCCTCATTACACATATGCTAATTTGCCCATATTATTGCCAATATATTTCGAAAGAACACAAATAGCTTACAAATTTTGCATGCACATAAAAACCGACACTGTGAATAGCACTGCGTGTAATAGCTCCTCTTCAAATGACGTGTCAGGCTGAATACATAATACTGTATGTAGACGTTTAAATCGCTGGTACAAATATTTCAAGAGGCACCAACGCAACCAAAAAAAAAGAAATACTTCGCGGGAGGCCGTAATCTAAGATGAGATTGATCTTCATGACCGTCTTTTTGCACAAGACATACACGAACACAGTTCCTAGTTTTTTTAAATTTTTTTATTGAAAAAAAGAAGAATCGAGCCTGAATATATATGTATAATCATTTTATGCTTTACTAGATGACCATTTAAATGGCTTTCGTCTACAAAACATGCATACCATTTATAATGCAGGTCTAGAAAGAGAGAAAAAACAGAGGAAAGTAGCAGTATTAGAAAGAGTTTGACGCTGATTGAACCACACTGCATTTGGAAGTTTACAAAGTAAGACAGATTTGCCATTGCTTTCGCACGCCTGAAAAACACGTGCACCTGCCTGCACTACCGTCTCCGTCATGAATAGGAACATGTCAATCTGTCGATTTTTCAGAGAGCCCCACTCTTTCTCTTTAAAGGGAATTCACGAAACGCCTGACATGTACTAGATGAAGTACATAAACAGTACGTGTAAATAATATTATTCTAAATACTGTGAAGCCTTTAAAGCCGACAGGGATGTGCTAAAGCCTGTTCTTTACCAAAAAGACAAATATTATTTCATTCTTTTTATTACGACTCTCCTTTTTCAGTTCCATTGCAAATGCTCTTTTTTTTCTTTCACAGTACACGATAAAACAAGTAGGTTTATGCCGTAAACGTCAAGACATGATCGTCTGAGCAGCATGTATCGTGAAAAGAAAATCCAATAACCCATTTCTTCGCTCCCTCTTTAAACGTAACGAAATTATTAGGTGGAGTGGTAAATCTCATTTTGCTAAATGGATAATGTTTTGCTTCAATCATATTATAGTCAATAGCGTTCACAAAATTCACTGTTAATAACGACGGCACATAGCCGACATCGAACAATATCAAAAATATTAATAACTAAACAGGTACGTGTTTGGGTAAGTTTAGGCTTAGTAAGTAAGCCTATGTAGCAAGTGTAGTGGCCGATTGATGACCATGTCCATTTAGTTCTGTTTAGAAAGCGGGCGGCGGGCATGAACGACTTTTTATTAATTACTTAAATTCGATAGATCAGTGAGTTAGTCAGTTAGTCGGTCGGTCGGTTTCGGTAATAGGGGAAACGAGAAATAGCTTAACGTTATCGTGATTATCATCATTGTAGTAATCATTTTTAGAAACAAAGATGCACAACATTTAATATATACGCTGATTGTTTATCATAATAATATGTAATTCATCAATGTCAAACGGAACACTTTTGGTGCTTCTTATTATCACCATTGTCACAACGTCAAAAAGATATTGCTTCTACAGCAGCGTTGTGGGCTTACCTCTATTCGAAAAGAGAGAGGCTGACTAAAGATATTTTTATTAGAGTGGGTGACTGACTCATGATGATCGGGAAATATGATTTTGACGCGCACACACACGCGAGCATAGTTTATGCCGTTGTTGCTACTGTCTAATGAAGTTGTTGTTACTGCTTAATTATTCTTTACAAGTACCTGCTGCAGAGCATGTACTGCTCTTTAGTAGCTGTTCATTTACGTACTCTGCACAAGTACATGTAAAAGGTGCGTACCATGCTTATTAGCATCTCATTGTCAGGTTCTCGAGTGCTGCACTGCTTTCATAAGCAAAAAACACCAACAAACAACCAACATCAAGCGCTGACAAGCGAAAGCATATTATACAGTAACTACCAGCTATACAGACGAGCAAGGGAAGTCAGTAAAAAGTAAGGAAGATAATTGATAATTCTTGTTGCAGATCTGTGTACATGTGCCACAGAGCAAGAAGTCCTTGATAGGCCACACCAATGCACCAAGGGAAACAAAACTGCGGTACGTTATAGTTATCAGTCCCTTATATTTTATAACGGCATGAAAATTTGGAGGGAAAAGGAAAAAAATCCTTGATAACGAAGTATTTTATAGTGGTGTGCTGTATCAACGGATAGTCTACTGAATTTTGATCAATTCGTCGTATTTCCTCTGAAATCAACCAAGAAGAGTGAGTAGTCGAAGTAACAAAATGCGTGTGTGTACTTTTTTTGTCGCTTTCATGATCACAACCCGAATGGGCAATAAACTGAAAAACAAAAGGGTTTTATTACCTCTTTTCCTACTAAACACGTAGTTTCTCTTGTAATTACTGTATGCTTTCGAAGTGATGATGGAGTTGATGTTGTGAGAGCCTGGGTCCTGCAGAAGTTGGTTGTTAGTAAATTATTTTCATCCCGTTCTTCTGAACAAAAGTTTTAATTTAATTCTGTAGTGTTATTATTATTGTTGCTGGTGATGGTGGTGAATGGTGAACAGTCTTTCCAAATCTTTCTGAATGTGATTATCTTTCACTACGTGTCATTAGGCTGCTACTCAGTACACTAATATGTTAGAGACAAAAACTTCAAGCGTCGTTGATGAGACGGGTAGACCGTTGTTCGCGTAAAGTAAGTAGCTTGTAGCTTTCGCTACTTAATAAAAAATGAATGAGTAAGTAATCTAGCATACTTGTACTGTTACTGGCAAAATTTACAACAGTTATTATTATTATTATTATTATTATTATAGTAATAATAATATTATTATAGTCATTTTACTAGTCATATTGTTGTGGAAACAAACTTAAGCTCATGACATTGCAACTGGTTAACGGTGTGCATCAGGATCACTCGTATGGCAAAATCTGAAGGTGTATGAAAAAATACGAGGACATCTTGGAAAATGTGACATAGATTTTGCAAAAGAATGGGCATTACTATTCAACAAACTTTGCATTATGCATAACAATGTTAATATTTTTTATAATTTCCTTCGATTGAGTCTTCGTTTACATTTGACAGTGGTAGCTTTGTTGGGATTTTTATTAAGACAGACTTATGAATTAGTTTGATTTTTTTATTTCTCTAACAATTTTGTTCATGCATGGTTGACAACAAATTGATGAAAAGTGATTTGTCTGTCAAAAGTGTTTTTTTGTATAAATACAAAACCATTTGAAAGTTACTTCGTTTTCTTGATATACACTTATTATTGCTTATTATTATCACCTTAGCTTTGTATTTATACTAATACAGCATTATTACTTCAAGTACTACTTGACAGACAATCAAAGCCACTGAACTACATACACATCTACGAAAATCCACCTTCACATAAATAATTACCAATCATCATCATTCTCAATGAGCTTTTTACATGTGCATTATGAGACATTATCATAAAAACTAAATTCTCACCACAACAAGATGATTACTTTTTTTGTTGAATGGCATTTAAAAGGAAAAGCTGTTTCAATATTAAAATTATTTGCTTTGAAGAAGATATTCAAGTACAACCAGAACAATAGTTTTTAAATGTGCGCACGTACACTCAAAAGGATTGACTTTCAGAGGAGAGAGAGATATATTATGTTCATCGCGAATGAAAGGAAATAATAGGTAAATATGTTCGTATTTTACAACCTGACCTCCTTATGAACAAAACGGTTTTAAACTGTGTGTACAGTCGGCAGCGTTGGATTAGTTTGAAAGTTTTCTTTGAAATTCTCCTTAAAAGAAATCTTTTGCTGTCGATGCACTCATCGTCACAACTGTTTATTATGGCGTGTTTGGTTGGGCATGTACTGCTGTTTACAACTTAGGGTTTTTTTGCAAGTACCACTGTGCGCTGTGAAGAGCAAAATTTTGAAAGGGCATTTTTCTATGCAGTCGCATCAGCATCGCCATATCCGGTACAAAATAATAATGTGATATTTTCTAACTCATGTGAATGTTGCTTCCTGTCAAAATCTCCAAAATTCGACACCAAACAATTCAACGAGTATTTAAAGAAGGTAATTTATGAAGGAAACACGTCACTACTACTGCATTGCTTCATGAACCAGTACTACTTACTGCAAAATAAATGTAGGCACGTTTCAATGGTTTTAGTGGAAAGTGACTACACACAAAAGTATATTTATGATTCGAACAAAAAAATATTGGTTTCCTATTTCCCATCAAAAAGTCATTCATGCAATGAACTGTGAAACGGATTGCGCTGATTGCCTTGGTAAAAGTGGCCGATTGGAGAAGACGAAGACACACCTCACGTACGTCACCCAGTCAACGAATGATGAAATAAATGAGAATGAGGGGTAATCAGTTGAACACCAAGTCTGTACTCGGTGCTACTACTGCAATTGAAATTACAAGTTAAAACGCAGACATTACGTATGTACATACCTACATATTATGCTTGCGTAATTTTCCTGTTCAACTGTTCACCTTTTCACAATTTATTATGGTGGGCATGCCTATATACCTAACCAAGGAAAACTTCCCTTTCAAAGGAAGAAAGACACAAAAAAATTGCAATTTTTCTGTTTATAAAAAGGGAAACTATTTATATAAACAAGGGGCGCCTATCTGTGTACGCAATAAAATACAGGTACGCACTGGTTTATAACACTAAACAAAACATAATCAGAAGATGAATGAAATAATGGTGTGTGAGTGATAATGAAAGTAAACAAGTTTGTCGATCCAATCCTATCGTTGATAAAGATCGATAATCGATAAGTAAACATTCATTGATTTCACCATTATCATCATCACCAGTTTTGCTCAGCTAACATTAGCTGCCAAGCAATCAAACCAAACAATTATGCAAAAATTCACGTTATCATCATTCCTACACAGCACCAGCAGCAAAGCACTATTCAAGTTCCCTTTTGATTTTGATGCTCTACGCGTTGTTGCCTTGAGAGGTTGTTGTTGTTGTATCACAAGAAAATATTGCATGTATACCTAAACTTTTTTTTACACCAGCAAGTGAATCTCTTTTCTGAAGCACTTCTGCGAAAAACCACAGTTTCCTTTACGTCTTCAGCATTGTTACGTTATTATCGTTCATTATCCATTATCTGTAACAACTCTGCTGCAATAGCAGACAGACAAGTTCATTCATGCAGGGGTTGATGGTGTAGACTGCAGTTTAAAGAGACGAAGACGAGTTTGTCATCATCATTGAAGATGAGAGCAGATGAGGCTGGTATGGAAATGAAAATACAGAAATGACCAAGAGATAACTGATAACACGAACGTTTCTCAAGTATACATAATAGCGTGTAGTCATCATTTAGGTATGCATCCACTCTCCTTTATCTATCCCCTTTATCTTCCCCCTCCCCTCTCTCTCCCTGTGAGAATAAAAATCTGATGATAATCGTAATGGCATAACACATATAATCATAGTAATAATGACAAACAAAGCGCTTCTGTCATTCGTAGAATTTGTTGGTGATGCAGGGCATCATCTTTGTTGTGAGTATTGATGGTCTTTTTTGTTAGTTGTGTAGGAAGGCCTCAGATACGGGTTACCTACTGACTCGTTCATAACTTTAGCAGGTGCATGTAATATCATTTTAATGCAGACAACCCAACATCATCCACTTCATCAGAAAAGAGTATACCTCATTCTATCTGCCTATCTACAGCATTAATCAACCTTCTCCTCTTTCATGATTGTAATAATAAAAATGTCATGTGCTTCTTTTTTACGTTTTCGTAAGGCTATATGACTGAAAGCATGGTGGTGGTGGTGGCGGTTAACGGTGCACTTTTACTTTACCTGTTTCATCTCTACCAGATTACTGGTAATTATGGCAGGTCTATATATATTATGTGATTGGTGTTACGAGTGTACACACACACCACTTGTAAATATGCAAGAGAGATGCGTAGAACAAGATAAGCTTAATAAAAAATAAAAGTGAGTTTGAGTTTACTATTGATTTGTCTGAATGATCCCTTCCCTTCTTCTGTCGACTCGCAAGAGCTAATGCCGCTAATGAGTTTGATAGGTGAGAACCGCCCACAACCACACAGAAAAAAACATTCTGAAAAGTGATGTGGCACGTTTGTTCATCTCGGCAGTTTACTTTTTCGTCTTGTTTCTTGTCTTGGCAGTATATAATGTATGTAATGTTGCTTTGGAAATGGTTATTTTGGCATTATTGTTATGGTTATGGCTTATTATTATCATTATTAGCTACTAACTTTGTACATATTGACGACGACGATTGACTTTATGTACTAATCCCATTACAGTCATGTCGGTGGTGTTGACAGACAGGGATGATATTTAATGAGATTGGTTGTACAAACTACAATGAACAGGGATGGATGGTTCAGTTGCTGGCATTTTTATGTAGCTATAATAATAGTAATAATTTAAACATTCCGCTAAATAATGTTTATTTTTTATAAACACAGTGCAAAACTGCAAGGAAACCAAGCCATACAGTAATAATGAGTAATCAGCGTAGTTTATTTTCAACAGTAGTTCTTTTTATAAATTTCCGTTCTGCAACATAATTTATTACAAGTTCAGCTTGTGATACGGTGGCTGGCATTGTCACTCCAACAAAGGAGTAAGTTGCATCAAGTTGGCAATGATGGCATTTTATTTGTACAACCGTCGCGTTCGTGTACGACTACTACTACTACCCAAACCAATTTATAATTTTGGTAATGCTATATTTTATGTCGCCATGTCTCAGATTTCACTACCAATTAAATTCCTTGTGTGTATGTGTGTGTCATGCTAAAACAAATTTACCGTTTAATTAATTTACAAACAAGTTGTTGCGAGGTATATGTTAAGATAGTTCTTTTTAAATTAAGATGATGAGTATTTAAATGGGAAATTTTGAGTTTTCTTTAAGAAATCAATTCTGATTTTCTCCTGTCTGCAGAATACGAAACTGCAACGAGTTCAACGAACACATTCAAAGTATATAAGGTTTACCTGTGCTGCAAAAGAAACGTAGTTACTAGAATTGTTCATCTCTGTCCCACATTCCATGTTGCAATACTTGACGCCGCATGGCATGGGGCATGGATGCATACATGCTTGCACATTTGAGGAAAAGTAATAGTGATCCTGCCAGTAGTGGTCGTTATATAGTCAATAGTAGTTGCAGTTTTACAAAAGAGGCCACGTGTGTTTCATGTGTTATAATAACAGACCATTTCTTTTCTTTTTCATGCCGTTTTAATCCCTTCGATTTCACTGAATATAAGAATCAATCGTGATCCCCAGTCAGGTCAGTCCTCCGGACTCGATTTAATTAGGCAAAATTGACACTTCACGAAGTTCAAAATTGAAACTGATTTATTTATTTTAGCCACTATGCTAGCATTATGTGGGTCCATAATATATACATACCTACCTACATTGATATTACATTAGCATGCACTTGCGAAATACCTACCCGCTCGCTATAAATTGTTTTATGGATGGTTCGCAGCATCGTAGAGCTCGTAAACATTCGATTTTGAAAGCTGGCGATAATGATAATAAATATGCTAAACAGACATAAAGCTAATTTTCATATTACACACATTTCCTTCTACGTATGTACTATTATATTACCTTTCCGTCTACGTATTTAATTTATTGGAACAACAGAAATGCGTGCCGCATGCGTAATCTTAGCTTGAGGGAGGCACGGCCGCTATGTAAAACCTGAAGAAAAAGAAACATGAATCGTTGTTACAGAGAATGATGATATTTTCCTGCAAACGTAGCTATTCTGAATATAGTAACATAAACATAGGTATGGTATGTAGTATTTTTTTAACTGTGGCTTTGTATCTATATCATTTTATTACGCATATATGCGATGCGTACTTGCGTAAAAACATTTTTATTGTATATGCCTTGTACAGTATTGTAGATAAAAATCAAACCTCATCTTAAAATTCTTCTCTCTTGCTCAGCGCTAACAACATGATCTACAAAAAGAGACTTTTTCAGAGATGTGTTTCCACTGCTTCCATCACCATCCTATAATCATGAAATTACTCAAGTGTAGAAATTAGCTCTAGAAGCCCTGCCTACCAGCAAATAAATAAAAAATATGCAAGGTAACGCAACAGTTTACAAAGCTCAACAAAGTCAATACATAGTAACAAAAGATAAACGCCTTCCCAGTGTGCCTGGCGCATTTTTTTTTACAAGTAAACATAAAGGAGGGGCTCCTTGTCTTCGTTTCTTTAAATAATAATATATGCTTAAAAACTAATGGGAGATTCAAGATTTACCACCTGCTTATCTTTATTTCCCCGTTTGTTTGTAAACATCGTGAACTAGGACGAATGTAATAGGCTAGTATACTACAAATTATGGTGGGGAAAATAACACCTAAAATCAGAGCAGACCTATTTACTAAAACATGGTTTACTGCTACAAAATGCCGTGTGGCATGACATCCAACACTACTGCCACTTGATGATAACTCCAGTGCCGAGAGACACACTTCGTATCGACGATGATGGCGATGAGTTAGCAACTCCATTTGTCTATATAACGCAGCAATAACAAACGAGTGAATGAAGAAGGTAGATATACACCTTCAAAATGCACACGCAGCAAATATAAAGGGAAAATAACAACTGTTTTTATAACTTCCATTTCCGTTTTCTGCTGGCGATAAGCATGTCGACGACGTCATGAGGACCATCATGATCGTCAACTAGTCATCGTAAAATTACTTGAGCAACAAGATCATGATTCTCTTTTTATTACATATAAAGTACAGGTAAAGGGATTATGACAAACAGCTTGCCTGTTACTGCTCAGCATCATTTACCAACGAAAAAGGCACACTGACAAACCAGGTATTCACGTACATACGTACGTAACGTGCACTTTGGGATTTATACAGCTTGCATAAACTTTAATGATTTTGATGATGGTGTTGTGGTGGTGGTAATGATGATATGATATGGGGGAATGGGAGGATGTTCAAAATCACGAACTCCCGATGCATTTCATGATAATGGTGTTTGTCTCGGGTGTAATAAATACACACTTTTAAAGTTTTGGTACCTGATTACATATATATCGTAAAAATCTGACTCATTTTTCGCTACCTACTATTTGATCACTTCTCGTATATTATTGTTGTCGTAGGTGTTATTATTTAAATTGCTAAGTTACTTGGTAGAAGATCATGAAACGATATTTCCGAGCATTTAGCCACTTAACTAGATTGTCATAATCTGTGTGCGATCCCAAAGCACTCATTTTATGCTTGGCATTATATGTTGATAAAAAAAGACATGTATGAAAAAATGTGTACCCACGGCATCAGCAGCTATTTCAGGCAAAAATGCAACGTATTCATAATATTTGTCAAGCAATAAAAACAACAGTTCACGGGAAATAGTAAAGGAAAATAAGTGTAGCATTAATGTACTATAATACCTACTTACACACGTGCTTTACTTCATAAGTCTTAAAATGCATAGTCAGGGCAGGGATCCGTTGCCAATTTTTTTTTATAAAGCTAAAGTGTCCCAGAGTCATGGAAGAAAACGGTTGCCAATTTGCACCGATGCTGGACACAAAATGGGTCAACATCCAATCACGGCGAAAGATATTTAACTTTACGGAGTCCAAAGGGATTTGTATGTACCCAATTTGAGTCCTCTCTCATTGCCATCTTAAAATTTGGACATATGTAAATACCTACTTACACTTAATGTTTGCCCTATCGAGGGAGATAGGAGGAGGTAGGATATGCACCTAGATGCAGTTTAAAAACATGCCAGACGGACCTACAGACTGGAAGAGTAAATCATAATATTCCCACATCGCTGTGCAGCGCAACATAATAACACGAGATGAAAGCTAATTTTTAGCATCAAGAGATAAAAAATACTAACAAACGTGACTGAGCAGCAGTGTGAAGAAAATAATAATAGGGTTAAACGAAACACCACCGGAAATCACTACATATAAGAATGTCATCTACACTTACGTAGCTTGTGTGTTGTTGATTTATTGCTGTAATAAAGTATGTACCTATTACACGGTAGTTTTTTAAAATGATGGTAGTGTCAACGACGACAATTGCTTTTCATAACAGTAACACAGTAACATCCTAACAACCGCCCACTTTCATAAAACTTCCTTTCTTTCCGAGTAACCTAACAATATCCTACCGCGATTGTCGCAACTGGAGTTGAAAGTACTAAGGATACTAATAGCCGAATTCTACGTAGTTTTAATTGGCCGTGTAGACACTAATTTAAAAAGAAAAGGGAAAGCATTCCGGCTGAGTAAATAGCCAGTGATTAAGAAGTTTACAACTAATATATCCATTAAACCATTCGAGTGTGTGGTTAAATACTATAAAAAAATGATATTGAAAGAAACATGTGTCGTAAATGCTTATCATGTACTACTATAAGATTTGTCCAAATTAAAAGAGTAATTAGATAAGTATTAATATTCATATCAAGTTCGCGGGACTAATAAATGAATTTCACTCTTAATTTAACTCTGTAGTTAGTCACCACGGGTCTCTAGTGTTGGATAAGCAAACTACAGCATTTTGCCGCACAGTCCCGCAGTGACACGATGAAAGTTGACGGTTTGTAAACAATATTATACACAAAAATCTAACCTGTTTGCCGGGTTGTCGCACTTATCAATTCTGATCAGGACGATCAATTCTCTGAAGTTGTATTTTTATTCTCTCTTTTTAACTTCCATCTTTTGATTGTAATATAAATTTATATCCGTATCAAACCCATATCGATTCAATAGAACAACCCTGTGTTCATTTACACTGCTTGACTGTGCACTTCATTTTGAATTGTCTTCCTTTCTTCAAGTTGTCGCATTTTTGAAAGCTTTGCAAGTCGAGAGTCAAGAACCAGTTCAATACCTATGTTAATACGTGAACATAACATTGTGCATTCATCAACCATAATAATTGTACCTACAACAAACTATGACTGGGTAAGTTTTAATGTATGGATGTAGATTAGATGCAGGTAAATTCATATTTGCATAATTTAACATCCATCACAATAATATATTATATATGTCCTTGATACAAGCAAACAGCAAACATTTTTGCTTGTACTATATGACCATGTTGCATGATATTATGTTATAAATCGTAAAATTCAAAATCTTAAAGCAATTTCTTTTTCTTTTTCTATTGTTACTTCACTATTACTTCTGCTGTTTACTAAAAAAATTGTATAGTTGCCACTCTTGCCAACTGCCAACAACACCGCAAAAATAACTGATAATAATAACAATAAATAAAACGTTTATTACGTGGATATTCGAATTCGCACGTAGTGTAACTGTACTGCCGATGTATGTATATCCCTGATTATATGATTGTTACGCAGTGCGTATACATCATAAACGAGAGTAAAAAGTACATACAATTTTTATTTTTGATGATGGCAGTGGTGAAGGAGAGCAATCAGTGAAGAATGACCGTCGTGCAGCATGTTTTTGTATTAACGAAAGGAAAAGTGGTAGTGGTCGGGCGGTCGTGGTAGAGGCATTGACTAAAAGTTGTACTGTTACATTATGAATGATACAATAAATAGTTATGTTACAAATGAAAAATCAATTTATTTAAATTAATTTGGCATCCCAGTATAATTTACAGCAAGTTCTCCTTTTAAAAAGTGATGAATCTTTTCCTCTTGTAATGATCACGACGACAGAAACGCCCTGTCTCGAGTAAATGCTACAAAGCGTCGTAAAGTTAAGCATGTAGCTTTAATGCTTGCTTGAATGAAACACGGCGATGAAGTAAAGAGGTAAACAGGTAACCTGTGTACACAGCAAATTGCCCCTAATTATTTTTTTTCTCTGCGTCGTCATTGATTTGTTTACTTGTTTTTGTTTTCTTCTTTTTTTCTTTGGTTACAATTGCTATTACGTATCTCCATCTTTGGTGTAAAATAAAAATCAGGCGGCCACTACTGGTTAACTCTCTGCGTGAGGTCCCCATATAACTGTCCATTACCGTGGTTTAGTGCTGTAGTAATTGAAGACAAAAGTTTGTGAGTGGTGGGGACATTCCTTATTGGCCTTTACAATTGTGGCTACTAAAACAAACCATAGAAAAATTGTTCCATATTTATGAAAACAAATAGCAAACCGCGTTATTTTGAAAATAAACGCAAGAGCACATTAAAACGTTGCGTATGAGGATTGTGTGGGATTGTGTGCGGTAGTGAAATAGTTGGAAAGATCAGACCAAAAAAATAACATTCGAATGATTACAATCAAACAATCAAAACTTTAGATCAAAACAATCAAATTTCTTTTTTGTTCTTTCTCCATTCACTACATTTATTTATTGCACTGGCATGCCTTGGCAGTATGGCGAAACGCATAAAATGCTCAGAATCAGATTGAAAAAAAACCACGTCGCATGAAACCACTTTATAGGCAATATTTTTTATTGTTAGCTACCATCTGGAGGTACGACGACGAGAGCTCAAAACATGATTATAATGATACTCATTACTATTACTACCATTTTGCAGTTTTGTACGGTAACGGGATATCAATAAAAGTAAGTGTTTCTGAGTTTCGTATGTGAGTGAATATTTTCATTAGTGAGGATAACATCTCTCAAGCTACAAAGGAAAAAGAAACAACGAAAACCCATTAACCTGATAAATGTAGTACGTGTTTTACGCGCACTTCACTGTACAATCAAAGAAAAATAGGCTAGTTTTGAAATCTATCTGTATCTCTGAATTGCCTATATCGACGTCATTCATTTTCTCATTTTCTGTTGCATTGAACAAATCAATCAATTAGTATTCCATTCCTTCACACCAAGTATATAAAATATTATAAAAATCAAGCTCGATTATTGGTTTACTTTTATTCGATATACTTCACAGTTAAATGTTTTTTTGCATTGCATTTATTGTGCACGCGCCTTAGGTTCGTGGGTATAAACGTGGGTTTTACAAATACCGCAAAAATGCATTATTTTTATTATTATTATTATTATTTGAGATTCTTTTTGTTTGCCATTGACTCAGTTTACTTCACAACACTGGTATCATAAAATAGATACAACAAAGCATTCTAACAATTTATCATTTATTACTAACGTTTTTTAAGATAAGCTGCAATAAAATGTATGGTAAATAAGGATGTCAACTTTAATATTGATATTACACTGTACAGTGTATTCAGCAGCCCTATCATTATTAAAGAAGGAATTATAACAGTTTTGATAATCAATAGAGGAAATTGGCGTGATGTTGGTATCCTTCCCCTTTGTTAAGGTTAAATAGCCCATAAATTAAACTCTAAGTAATGTTTTGCTGAAACGCATGTATGCCCAATTGGCATGGAAGCGTGTCTCAAACAGTAAAGTTATTTGTAACTATTTAATTAGCGTTTAGTAGATACATATGCTTGTAGTCTTGTAACTTACATCCTCATCTAGATTTGGTATCCAATAATTATGTTGATTTTTCACCATTTTACACTGAGCAGTTATTACAATTTTGCAATAAAAAACAAAGGAAAATTACCAGAATAATGGTGCGTGTGAATAGCACAGTATGGATTGCCGATTGCCTTACCTGAAAAGAAAAACAAAATACTATTAGTAATTTAATTATTTTGTCAACAACACATTTCATTTATCATATATTTTTCTTTCTTGAACATGGGTAAACTTAAATCCACCATTTTTGCGATATTATTTCGTTCCGGCCTCTACAAGTTTCATCTCATTTGCACTATTTTCCCCCATCATTAGCCCATGAAATTTTCCGTTACAAAACTTATTCCTTTCATTTGGGTCACAGTGTGCAGCACTAGCAATCTTATATAGCTCATATCTTCCTGCTGACAACGAAAAGGCAGTATCATTGTCGTATCAATCAGAGGACAGACATCTTACAGGCAGGTACTCATTTCATTATTATTGCCATTGTCATTTAATCACTGTATCCAGAACAAATTCGCTGCCGCAAACGATGTCATCTCTTGCTACGAAAATTATGATACCTCAAGATGCAGTGAATGGGATAAAATCCAACAAGCAGTATAGGAGTCACCATACCTCCGTGGGTATTTTTCGAATTCTATTTACTTTTTCATCGATGCATGTACATTACTCATCTTGTGGAGTAAACATGAAATAGCAACAACCTCTTACACTAATAAACAGATTTTCCTTCCATTATATCGTCATCTTTTGAGAGAAAGCCTTATTCACGGTATGTTTCCCAGATACTTTTAACACATGCCAAAGGTATAAAAAGAAACTTTATGATGATGACGATGATAACAATAATGTTTATGGTTATGTTAAACCAGTCCATCAAGCGAATGCAAAGTAGAAAATTGAATGATGATGTACACCCCATAATTACATTCTACCTTAATCATCGTCATCACGATCACCATGATAAGCCAGGACATGTACATAGTTGGTAACTTGCGAAAATGAGTACATTTTCGCAATTTATAATAGATAGCCAATTTATAGTGTTATAATCAGGGTAGATGCATGATTCTCAATCCCCATCCTGATTTCTGACGATGACGAGGATCTCGATTGGATTTGTGACAAAATAATCCAATGATGAAAACAATGTCGGCTCATCTACTACACAAGCCGCATTTCAAAAATGCAGCCAATATGCACTTTTGCGTTGGTGGCCAATTCAAAAAATTGTTTTTGAATGGGTTTCGTTAATAAGTTGTACCTTTGATTTTTCCTGTTTTATCACCTTATTTCTCATTATATCTAGCTATAGTTTTTTTTAGCTGCATTCATTGTTCACACAGTTTGAATTTGGAAGTAGCTTGTAGTAATAATAGCCGTTTGAATTTGAAGTGAGTATTTTCCTACAAAAATTTCATCCTTCTGCATGTTGCTATACCACTTGTGAAGATAATGGTAGCATTACGCTCGCATTGGAAACCCTACTGATAGACGGATGATTACTTTGCATGTGAGCTCACTTTCAATGCCTCAATCCAAACGTGAAGCCTGTTTTTTTCTCTTTTTGTTAAACCCGTAATGACTCGGCATGTCAGGAAGTATTCAAAAAAGCAAATAATATTCATAAGCAAGAAAATGAATGCATACATGGGATTATTTTTAGCATACCAATTCATACTATTATTATTTCGGTAAACTACTCTGTGCAGCATGAAATTAAGCATATCGACGACGAGGTTGCATTGATTTTTCATCAAGACTCCCATGATCCGTCACAAATTTTAATTTTCGACGTATACTTCCTGCATTTTTCAAACAATTCTACATGACACGATTACACTGTACCATGAGCACCCGTCATCACATAATGTGATGAATCGACAAAATTTTCTTTAAAAAATTTGCTAACAAAAAAGACACAGTAATAAATAAATAAATGCAGCCTCCAGTCCCAATTCATTTCTTGGCAATTGATAGCCACTTTGTAACTCACTGTACGATTGACGTAACACAGCAACAGGACATGATGAGCGCATGGTGGCAGCGGTGGTAGGTAATAATATTTGCTTGAGGTGATGATGATGATGACGACGACGATGATAAACAGTGAAATTGAATAAAAAGAAAGTCAGCAGGTGGAAGGATCGCAGAAGGAGGTGTTTCGGCAATATTTCATTTATTCCTCACAACGCAGACTTTTTCAGCCGCATCCACAAGAATCAATATGCCTACAACTTACTTCAACTGTGCGTGCTAAAAAAGTTAAGCAATTTATTGTACCAAATGTTCATCCCATGGTGACCATACCTGCACATCTGAGTAGATACTAAAAACCTACCAACATAATGTGTTACTACGAAGTACGTGCGTAGCGCACTGATAGATGTGTATAAAAAAACACACAGATAGGCAACAATTAGTAGTACGCCTCGTCTTCATGTCAGTCAGATGAGAATCAGAAAACACTCTGATGATGATCGGCCTCATGCAACAATCAAACAGGAACGTCTTTAACATTCCAATAAATATAAATGATAGGTAAATAGAAAATTATTATAATAATGGTAACGACAAGCAGAATACAAAATTGATTGGTCGGCAAGGATTTGATCGAAAGGTTGAATTTACATAGCATTACATTTACTTTAATCTTTAAGTGCTACTAGTGCAAACCGGCGCGTGCATAGACAAGGAGGCTTGATGCATAACAAAACAACTAAAAATCCATTATGGCGTACATCATATCTATTTTTTGTTGGGAATTGTCTACGACAGTACTGCTACTGCTACTGTTGGATGGAGTTGAGTCATAGGACGGATTATAATTTAGGTTTTTACATGTTCACAAATGACGAAAAAATTGGCGCAACCTCAGAAAACTTGCTAATGGTACATTAGAATGCAGTGGTTGTATAATGCCATTTTCATCATTCATTTTTTCTTAATTCAAAAGCGTGAAGGTCGTGACACAGTAACAAACTGTGTAAGACTTACATTGTTGCTTAGCAGTTCTTGACAAATTATACGTTCGTAGATACAGTATTATCCATTTAATAGTGATGCTGTTAACAGGGTTCGCAACACGTGTTGTATATAATTACCACAAATTACCAGCACATACATATTAGATTGAATACAATTTACATGAATGGACGGACGAAAGGAACAAACTTAGCGTTACGTGGACCCTCATCGTGATATAACTCTTTGGTTGGATCTTAAATTTTAATAATGAATAAAGTTTTAAAGGGTTCTACTGACACAGCAGTTTACTAAATTTTGAAAAGGTAGCAGGTAAAATGGGAAATTTTCATTCTACAATGTTTGAATATGTTATATAAATTTATTGTTGAGAACCTCGCTCACTTTAGAATTTCAAAGCACTAATATCACAGCATACACTTGAAAAGTCCCCTTTCCAACCAGATAAACGAAATTGTCGAAAACGAAACCAATTGGTTGGTGCTTCACATAAAAACTATGCATTAGAATTTATTTATGTATCACGAAAATGCCAATGTTTATAGGAAAATTGAAAATTGTGTTTATCAGAGAGTGGAAATTAATAAAATTGATAAGATATTTTGGAATGAAAATTCCATAAAAATTAGTTGATCAAGTCTCCAATATTATATGTAACATCAATACTAAATTACTTGAGTTTGAAAACATACATTAAGTGTAATATACACATATGGCCAATGGTAAGTTTAAAAAAATAAAATATTAATATAGACATTGTCTTGTCACTTCAAAAAACTAAACAATGTATCACGAGAAATGAAAATAAAATAATACGAATATTTGGAGGAAATGTCAAACTCATCGGTATTTTTGCTGTGCAAACAAAGACCCAAGTTTCGTACAATTTCGTTGGACAAGGATGAATACAATTGCTCGCAATAGTTTAAAAGCTCATCCTTCTTTAAAATAAAATAATAAAATAAACAATTAAAAACATTATGACACCAAGATTATTCGATTGAATTTTGTTTGAACTCGTTTTATTTTTGCTGCATTGTTTATTAGCCGCATTAGACTACAGTGATTTAATATTGAAAGCATTTTAGTTTTACATTTTGTTTTTCCCACGACCAATACAAACTGTGCACGGTGTAGTCAAGCTTGTCCAACACTACAAAGCAAGATTTAGAAACAATTCATGCGTGATCTTTGAAAGAAATTTGCTCGAACAAACCAATGCCCAAAATGTCTACTTCTTATACTCGTTCAATACAATGAAAGAATGCCAGTGCGATCACCGCTCAGCAAAAAGGGACTGCTGGGAACGACAGTTAATTAATCCGGAGGGCACCACTTTACAATGATTGTTGGGCAGGAAGATGTATACGTATTCGTGACAGTACAAACTAATTATCAAATAATTCTCAAGTTGTTTTTATAATGATACAGGAAACACTTTTGACTCCTTTTATAAATGCCTGATGTTGACAGTTGAACATTTTAAACGGGTTTTAATCAATTACAAAGACAAAGAAGCCAGCAAAAGTTTCGTAATTGATTTGCATTATGAAATCAAAGCCATCATACCAGTGATTGTTAAAGGAGTAGGAAAACAATGAAAACAAAACAAGCTCACTCACACAAACACAAAAAGACCCTGTACCTCAAGTTTTACTGCAAAGTTTCAAATATTTAGCTCCGTTGGTAGCGTGGGTAAAAATCATTCAGTTTTTGAGATTAGAAAGACATCAAACTACTCTGATTTTTACAATTGCTTCCGCATGTAAAGAGAAATGAAAACATGTTTTAGGCAGGCTTTTTATTGAAATGTCACAATCTGACAAAATAATGTTGTTTATCTCTCTCTCTCTTCCGTACGGATTCCTACGCATCTTTGTGTTAAGAATTCAACACGGTTACTCTATTTATCCAAGTAAGCATTTTATCTGTTCATCTGTAAAGATAAACCCAATCTACACACTACCCAGAGAATAATGGATGATTTGATTGTACTTCTGCTCGGCTCTGTAAATGGATGACTTTTACAGATCATTTGTGTGTATTTGTTAAAAGTTGTACCCATAATGATAATGGACGTCAACGTCAAAATGAAAATAAGATGCTTATTTGACGGTCATAGTCATTGTATGTGACAAGTTAATTTATTTATTAGTCGAAAGAAAAATATTTTCTCGTCTCCCGTTTCTTGTAACAACAGCAACCACAACAGGATTCCAAATTTCCTGTTCTTAATTTCGCCTTGCAATAAAAGACATGGGTCTACGTCCGCTTGAAATGACCGTGATGATGATGGAAAGGTTTTATACAGACACGTCACACAGAAGTTTAAAAATTCACGGAGATAGTCTATAGTATATAACTTAAAGTCAAAGGCTATATAAAATACCGAGTTATACTCCTGAAAAAACTCTGGGAAATTTGGGGTACAACGTAAATACAAAGCAGCTGCTTTATCAGACGACAGGGAGAGTTAACTTTTATGCAGCACTGCGTGGAATTTTTTATTCCTCTGTTTAACACGGTTGAGTCCCTAATAAAACCCGAAAACACGGAGGGATTTCCCATAATAATGAATATATATGTACCTTAAAATTTTTATTTTAGCACTGACGTTAACACTACCAAAGTTTTTACAAAATTTTAAGGAAAATAGGTTAACAACGATGTGCTTGGATGACTTACTAGAAAAAAGGATGACCGACTGTGGTGGCGGTGGTGAGGAGTTTCAAAAATGTCATCATATGACGACGACGAGCGCTTCAAAATCAGTTTTGATGAAACATGCTGTTGTATTTATCAACGCGCCACACCAAGAGTAACTAGATTAGGCAATTTTACGTTATCGTCGTTGACTTTGAGGTAGTCACCACTCACCAGTGAACACACAATAGATTAATTTACCTTCCACAACAACTAAACAAATGCCCTGTCTATCCCGATCCGTCTTTGCATAGATTCACGATGAATCTGCTTTATCTGTTGTGATCTAGTCATAAATAAACAGACGTTCAATTCCTTCAGCCCTCATCCTCACCGTACGTAATGTGTTATATCCGGCCAAAATCAAGAAGAAGCAACAACATACCCACTTACATTTACGTATGACGCATATACATTTGCCATTTTACCTACCACTACCTTTTAGCAAAAAATGCCGCATAAAATTGCCCCTGCATGCTTTTCCGCCATGTTCAAAGAGGAAGATCACTTGAAATGTGTGAAAAAAGGTTATTTCCACAAATAAAAAAACGCCGACAGACCACGATGTGACATTGCGACGGTAAAGTCGAAATCTTGGTCGCGCCGCCATCATTTTAGCTTTCTTTATGCATCAGTACCTTCGACAAAATTAGACAGCAGAAGCCATGTTGAAACTACTTCACTGTCGCTGCTGAGGGTGATGTGTCAACAAGGAGGATGGTAAAATTGCTACAATTCAAGAGGGAGATTCGGAATGGAGAAAAGAAGATGAAAATAAAAGAGGCTAAAAACAACAAAGTTTTAGTATGTGTGTCCTTGAAAAAGAGCATAAAACTTTGCGCTGTGCCGCCACCATTACCATTATAGCATGCTATGCCGTTTCTTCCACCACACCACCATCATCATTTTTATTATTGTTGTCATTGACATTTCAATGGATTATCACCGCATCGCATTCACAATAACAGCCAAACTTTTATACATACTTAGTTGATAGTTGCTAAAACATTTTTTGCGTTGAGGGAGAAAAAAGCTTCTACTGCAGTTACCATCATCTTTGTTTTCCTTATCCTGCTGATGCATCCGTTTTCTTTTGAATATTCATGCAGAGCAGTAGTATTCTATGTGTGTAGACGTAGAGAAGAAGCTTAAACGAACAAGATTGCATGACATGTAACGTAAACTCGTCCAGCCATTACTTTAGTGCACAATAATAATAATAATAATAATAACTAAATGAGTAGAAGAGACGACAAAGGACGAGGTTGGAGTCGACGAAAAAATTCATTTAATGTAGTGGTAGTCATAAAACTGATGTTGTTTGTTGAAGTCTATTTAAGTGTGTTTGGCTGTAAAACGATAATTGCCCCATGCATACTTTTCTCTTTCCCTGTCTCAGACTGTCGAGACCAAAGAGACAAGAGTTGACTTTTTTCAAATATCAAATCCCTTTAATTACCCTTTGCAGTTAGAAAGGAAAATAAAATGAGGCTGGTCTAGTGGCATTTACTACTTTTTGCAATTTAAATGAAATGACATTTAGGGAAAATGCCAGTTCAGAGTTCAGCGTGGCAACAGAACGACATCGAAGAGAAACAGGACAGCAGTTAAAAGGAAAAAACTCAAGCAAACTTATTTGAAATAAATAAACAGCTGTCTGGAACAGAATTGCTGCTGCTGCTGTTGATGCGGATGGTAATGCTGCAGTTTTTAAGTACATTTCCCATTTCTTTCTCTGTTCATAAATTGCAATTTGTGTTAAAGACCTGCAAATTATCTCGTGTGGCACAGTGATATAGCGTGTACACACGATTGTAGCTGTTAATTTAATTTAAATATTCGTACTTAAAACAAGTTTCTAAAATAATTGCATTTAATTGTGCATATTTTTATTTGCACAAAAATTCATAGCAGACAGTGCAATCAGTGGAGTGGTGCAAAAATCACGTAATGAATGTCAAATTGCTGCGTTGTTACTTGTCAGTGGCTCTATGACCATGAACTGATAAATGTGCTAAGTTTCTGCAATTTTGGCAAAGTCATTGTTAACATCATCCACAAATTCGGTACCGTCATGCACATTCGTCAGATGTAAATATATCTAGAATTGCTACAAGCCCACTTTCAAATAGCAAGACGAAAGAGGCAACAAGCATCATGGATGATGGAGAAAGGAACCAGGTCGCAAAGGTAATAATATATTACGCGTTAGCGATGGAAATCTTAGGGATCAGACAGAATATTTAAATTTGTTTGTAAAAGGTTTTAAATCACTTATTACAAAATCAGCAGTCATTTATTCCATGGTCTAAATGCCTAGTCATTCTAAAGGAAAAGAGGGAATATGCATTTCTACAGCTTCGTCGGATGAATAATACTTATATTCCAGGTTTGGTAATCTTGCGCTCAAAGACGATTGAATTTGCCGTTTCTTCGTACAAGTATTGGACTGCCACCGTATGATGTATACATATAAATAAATATACATATGTACATCATTGTATAATGAAACTAAACCCACACAGACACGCTTTCAAATGTTACAAAAAACAAGAAAAGTAGCAAGGTGATTTCCATGTTATGTCATGTCAACCCACGGTTCTAATAGTTAAAAGTCGTTCTATTATTTTGAACATATTTAGCACCATTACCACCTCACATCAATACATTCTCCGAAGTAATAATACTTAAAATTACAACTTGCAAAAACTCTCTCTTAATTCTGTCATGCCTGGGTGGTCATGATTTCGGAATCCCTGTTTTATTTATTGCAAGGTGTGACTCGGGCATCACAAGGACACGGCTCGACTCTCGGGTATTAGAAGTAGTAAGCTAGTTCATCCTGATCAGTGCTACATGAAGAAAAATAATAAAATGTCATCATTTCATCAGTTTTGTCATGTTTATGGGGGAAAACCGTGTGTACCAATCAGACACGCAGTGTTTTTTTGTACCCATCATCACCAACATCGATTCAACTTTTGCTTTTTCATCCCCACCAAACCGCTGTATCATCGCATTTGCCAATAACTAACAACACTATCGAACCAACAAGTACAATGTGAACAGGTATCAACATACTACACACAAGGTTACAAATGAGTCTTGCTAATTGCAATGACGCAGGTGTTGCTAGAGGAATGGGAGAGTCAACACAAATTAAAAATTTCTGTTGACAGTACGCCGCCTGAATTTCAACACGATAATCAAAACCTTCTTCTTTTTCAGTTTGTCTTCATTTCTTTGCTGTCATGTGTGTCTACAAACGCAGCATCTCAAAATGCAAAACAAGGAAAAGTAATACACAATCAGTCGAAATTTTCGCTCTTTACTTCAACTCTAACCTGAGAGGAGTCGCGGCTTTTATATCAATATTACCGACCGACACCAAGCCGTAGATGTACATGGCGTCACGGTATTGTTGTAAGGAAGGAAGACGAAAACAACGACACAACACGTGGTGATCAGACAGAACGTTATGCAAAAAAGTTCTCTCGTGTCACAATCTCAAGTACCTACTTACTACTTACCTGTGAGTGACCGACCGACCCAAAGCAGCAGCATTCTCACAATATTTAAATCGGTC
>JAHZNB010003529.1:0-10193 GCA_027744295.1 Callyntrura guangdongensis
TGAAATACTAGATGACTGATTTGGTTTTAAATTACAAAGTAGCAAGATTTAAATTTCAACGCATCCGGTATTTCAAAATAACAATTCCATGAAATATGATGCTGTCATACACCTTTCCAAAGTTAGGTAATGAATTGGATTGGGCAAACATTAAAGACTGCAAATTTATTCTGTTTACTAGTAAAAATCATCAAATATACAATTTTTATGTAAGCTAAGATTGAATCAAAAAGTTCTTTATAATTTGCTATTGAGTGAAGGTAAGGTCTTTTCAAGAAATTTGGTTATATCGGATTGTTCGTCGATTGAAGCAATGGTGTGCCCAAGTTCTTTGTACATTTTGAAGGTCATACTCTCTGGAAAGTGTTTTGTTAATAAATCGGCAGTCTTTTGAGCACGTTCCAACGATATCATGTTGTCTTCATCCCCGTGGCATTGTAAAATTTTCAGGTTTTGCACTTTCTCCCAAGGAATAGATTTGCGGCTTCGACCTATAATTTGAGATTTTGAACAATGGACAGCAAACGTTTTATTTGTTCCTTATTTAAAATTAAATTTTAATTCACAATCGTATTAACCTCTGCTTGGATAATTTCATTAATCGCCGCAGCGGCACTTTTGATACCAATCTCATCCTTGGGTTGGTCCAAAGGTTTTAAATCAAACCAAGCGGGCATTGGTATACCTCCATTTAATGTAACGTTTCGAATTGGCCTGTTTAATCAAAACGATCACTTCATTAGTGATGCGGATAACTATTTGTTTAAATATGATTCCCAAAGTTTCAAAATATGGAAAATCCTTACGCAGATGGACATATTATCTTGGCATGCGGCGGTCGAAATTCAGGCAAAATTTCTGCCCACGACTGACTAAAATATTTAAAAATACTTTTTATCATTAGTTTGTTAGAGTTAGTAAAATTGGGTACGTTTGTACGATGCACACTGCAGACCAAAATGTGTTGATTTAACGTACAGTTTTAAACGGATTTGTAAAATAGAATAGCATAATTTACCCCGAATCCCCTAGACCATGTAGAAAGATTAGCTATAAAGTGAATTTCAAAAATAATTTTCTGCTCTCACTTTTTAATAAACAAATCTTCAATGTGGGAAGTGAAAAGTGAACTTTGCACAGAGCATGTTAACAATTCTCACCGTTGAGGTGTGTTGTACCGTTGCAGGAACAACACATGAAGCACGTAATGGGAGGCTCCACATTATATTATAAAAATAATGTTAGAAGACCTTTTAAAAAATCGGTAATTTTTTTTACCCTGGTGGACAATTATTGATTTCAGTAATCAGGGTTTTGCTAACATCGAGACTGTTCTTAGTAAAAGTGACGTGACACTGACAATTATGCCATGTATTATGTAAATTACTCGGAATATTGAGTGGGAGAGTGTTATTCTCCTTTAATTTGGTTGGCAAAATTAACAACAAAATGGATAAATGAAGTCAAGATCAAAGAGCAGATAGAAAGAGCAGACAAACCATGTGATCTCACATGAAAAACACATGTTGTGCTTGTAGAAGCACTACGCTGGCTCCACAAGAAGAAAGGCTAACTTTTTTTCCTCCAGAAATGACAATAAACTAACCATTTTCTTTGGATATGAAAATAAGCTAACTTTTTTTAAATCCAGACATGAAAATAGGTGTATAACTTAAAAGTCCAGCAGTGAACGAAAAAGACGTAACTTAAAAGTCAATACATTTGAATACGACACTACATACATCTTTATGCATAGTTAGGTGTCTTCTTGATTGATTTTCCCGGTTCTTCTTTAACTGATATCGACCTGTATATAAACCAAACACCAAGTGTATCCCAATTTTCAACTTAGTACCTTTTCTTAGACTTTTAAGTTAGTATATTTCTATATTTGGAAAGAAAAGGTTAGCCCTTTTTCTTGTGGAGCTAGCGAAAGTGAAGCACAAGCAAGAGAACCAAAGAGTATGGCCCAGCTAATATTTTTAGTTCTCGTTCTCATTCCAACTAAAACGCTGAACATCCCAAAGGCTATAATCACAAATAATAACATTGATACAAGACAGCTCTTTAATAATTGCGTGCGAGCGAACGAAATATATTTACCATTTAAAGGCATAATTCCTTTTTCCTGGAAGATGGAAGACTTGCCTAATATTTAATATTTAATTTAACATTTCATAATCATAATTTAATTTAATATTCATTATTACATGAGTCAAAGGTGGAATAACCGACCTAGCAATGAATAAATTTTGAAAGGTAGGAAGAGAGCAGAGATGCATATAATGTAGATGCAACGTCTTTCACCGTATATGCTATACATGATTTTTTTTTCAGGTTGTAAGGTAGCGATGATGATTTTTCCTTGTACAGAAGGTATTAAATATTTTTTTAAATACAAAAAAATTATTTCAAAAGGCAATCATTTAATGTATGTTTGTCTATATAATAGACTGTCAACTCATTGTCACTTATTTATTTATTTGTTGTAGTTAGAAACTACAGTACAACAACAATTTACAAAAAGTATTTATGATTACGATATATAATGTATTTTTGCTCTATCTACCTATCTATTTGCACTTTCCTCTCGACTTATCCGAAATTGTTCATCATATCGTTTCATTGTACGCTATCGTATAAAACGTGTTCAACTCAAACAAAACAAGTAAAGGTTTCTTTTCGTTTCTAAATAGTTTAAGTACTTAGTTAGGATTTTTTTATGAACACCACTATTTTGTTCTATATTTAGGTATTATCATTATTATTATTAGCATTCAATTACGGCAGACAATTTTCATTGAAACAAGGCAATAATTTACTTTCATCTATTCCTTTCGTTCTCAGTTAAAAACTATCGTGAATAGTTTAAACATGGCAGACCATTTCCTTTTGTCGAACGCTGGGTCCATAAAATGGAAGATATGGGACAGAATTTATACATTTATACAAATTATAGATTTAAAATACGAAATAAATATTATAACATAAAATTATGATACAATTTATTTTAGTATTATAATACGTAAGTACTTCTCAAGACGTATTTCGGCTAAATTTAAATAGGAATAGGTATGATGTGTCTATATTATATTATCATGTCATACAAAAATTAAAAATATAAAAATGTCGTTGGTCTTAAATACTGATAACAGTTCTCCTTGCTGTTTCTTCACAAGATAGTATTAAAATATTGTACTATTTAAATATCTAAACTACTCATCTAAACATTACTTACAGTTGAAATGGTTTTAAATTATTGCAAACCATTTTCAGTCTCCTTTATAAACATTTTCTGTTGAGTATAAATAAATTTATTTTTTAGGATTTTTGATTTTTGTAAACCATACTCGTTCGCTGAAAAAATCTTTGTGCAACTCAAGATGGAAGACTATAACAATTATTATATTATTAATACCCTTTCATTGATTATACTTATTGCATGTTTGTACAGGAGTTTATGAATTCCTTAACAATGTATTTTGACACTGATTGTGCGTAAATGTTCGTACCATCATTTTTAGTAATTACATAATTAATATTCAATTTAAGTACAAGATTTATGTCATAGTTTTTTTTCCAGGAAATATCAGAGGAATAAATTTTACATACTCGTACAAATGCAAATAGACGGTCATCATTTTCTCCAATACTTTTTAATTTCCACAGAAAAATTCGTCAGTTTTTGAAATGCACCTTGTTACGCAGGGTGCATTCATTCTAAAGAAGAACCAAAGGTTACAGACTAATTGCACAACACCGGTTGCGATCAAAATGGCACTACACATGATTAATATACGAAGATAGTATTCTTGAGAGTTGACTTCATCAACTATGGACGCAGTTCCGCCAAAAAGAGTGTTAACTTGTGTTAGTAGCGAAATGGTTGCAGGTGCTGCTTTCAGAAACGCGATGAGAGTTTGATTAGATCGGTAGAGAAGAAAGCTGCTTGCAACTATTAGTGTTATGGCTGTCATCTGAAAACCAGAAACATTATCTCCATCTTAAATACTGTATGCAATATACCATTAGTATTAATAAAATTATATGACGATTCAGTTCAATAACCCACCATTGACACAAGAGAGATAACTTTGAGACCAGTAGGAACGGCAAAACTGCCATGGCCATGATGTCGAAGGTCTTTAGCCGTGGCCGTTGTATCTGTATTGATTGTGGCACTATTAATTGATTCGATTGAGTTAGAGTCTTCACAAAAATCCAAGCTGCTTGAATGTCCATTGCTGCTTGTGCTGGGCAGAGTTAGCTTCTCCTGTTCCTGAGACTGGATTAAACCTCTGATACTGTTACGATACGGGCTACTATGGCCCACATCCGTTCCAAATAGTTCATGTGAATTTGGCATTTTTGTCTTCTGCTCGTTGCGACAATCGTCCAGGTTTGATGTTTTAGAGACACAGGATCAATACTGTGAGATGGATCTCTACACAATCTGGCTTTCTGTAAAGAGGAGAGGGGACGGGTGAATTTACAATAAAAATTATGACTGTCATAAATTATTTGAGTATTATTATCTCGACACGTTGTGCTCATGATTGCATTGTAAAATGAACGTGATCTGTAGTGTACTACTCAATTTAGCCGACTAACCATGCATTATTTGTCCACCGTCGTTGTGCAGTCTTTTCCACCTTATACCTCTTGCCTATATACTCTTGTGCAAATTAACACTTTTGTAGTCACGTTAAACACCATACGATGTACCGTTGAGTTTAGTATCAGCATGTTTTCAATGGCATATTAGCACAGTAAAACTGTTTTAATTAGCGCTTATTTTAATAGTTAACGTGCGTGGCTGAGGCTGCCGTGTGAGTGTCGTGGTTCCTATTCGACATTCCTAAGCATTTCCCTTGTACATGGTCCAAAATACAAACGTATCCATTGTTTCTGCACCCTCTCCACCAAAAACTATGTCCATACACAACAAATACACTTTTATCTTATTTCTAGTGGATTTTTGATTTTCTATTCAAGGTTTACAACTTCAGGAAAAAATATTATCGATAATACCAGTGATGCATATTATATCTATCTATATTATTATATTTTATTCTTATATGTACATATGCGCAATGCAAGCACTAAACACACATGTACAATAATACAATGCTACACAAAAGAAAGGTTCATACGATATACGACTCGAGAAAAGGTTTTGTTGTGTACTGATTGTGTGAGTATCGTCTTCAAATTCCTTTAAAACCTATACCATATATGTTCACTGACTACTGACTCATTGTTAAAGTTTTAGATGCAAGAGTCCTCCTGGGTAAACACTACCAGTGCAATAGTACAATTCAAGCATTTGGGGCACCACACGTAGTCACTAGTCACAGTAGACAAGTTGAAAAGACGTAGGTACATGGATATCCCTGGTAGGGGGTAACACTGGTACAACTATTTTAAACTTTTTTCAAGCTGGTATTATTGGATATTATGCAAGCATAACCAGTCACATAATGACGTGATTTTTCTCGCTCTCAACGGCGTCAGCAATATATATACACGGTAACAGATGGCTTACTATTATTACCTATATACACGTTTGCTGGTTTGACAGCCAAAGAGAAGGTAACTAACTATAAAGGAATTCTCCCCATATAGGCTCTTTTCATCCCTTGCAGGCTGTAAGGTATGAGAGTATGTATAAAAACTACCCTGGTTTTTTGCTGCACTCGCTCTCTTCCACTCTCCACTCCCTGGTCACTTACTTGTTTGTTTGTGTACATTGTGTATATCCATATTGTATGCTGAATGTTCATGTAAGATCAACTTGTTCTGTTCATATGAGTTTCTAAACAAAGGAAGTGTTCAGAATGCAACACTGACGGAATGTGCAGTGATATGTAAACGCGAAAAAGTAGTGAAGCTACAGCAACTGCAGCAACTAGTAAAGTAAAAAAAATAAGTGAATGGGGATGAGATATCTTAAGCGCCAGCAGTTGGTTCATTCGTATTAGTCAGGCACTAAGTCAGATTAGTCATTTGTCAGAGGGATTTTTTTGCTTCATCAGCATAGCAGCTATTTAATGATCATGCATGTCTGCCATACATATAACTATCAGCAAATCAATAGGAGCAATGGTTAAATGAAGGTTATTTACATTTCCGTTGTATGGACATTGGGGATAAATGCTCCATCATTTTACACTAAACATGAATTAGATGCAAAGAAATGAATGAGACGATTTTTTCTACTAATACGTCTGCAGTTAGCAGTATGCAGAAGCATTAGCGGTTAATATCCTGAATCCTGACTCAAGAGGATAGTAGTTTCTTACTGCATATTCATTAGGATCTCCTTCCTAGAGTAACACAAGTCACTTTTTTTATGACACGGCAAGATAAATTCCCATATTTTTGTAAGACTGTTCATTCAAAAGGTAGCGTATGATATGTTCGTTGTGTAACTGTATACCTTTGCATGGAAAAGTTCAAATAGACTTATGATGTTCAGCTTAAATTGGTTGATAAAATTGGAGCTTATGTCTGATAAAATAAAGTGTGTATATGCATACATACAGTTAGTAATTATGTAATGAATATATTACGAAGGTGTCATGCATAACACCATGCGCGCCCAACCATTCCATTCCGATAAGAGAACAATCATCACCAATTCCATGCGTGTTCCTTTTATGATTTTCAACCACGCTCTTAAACTCAGACGATATCTAACAAACAGTTGTTTTATAAGTAGCATTAATAAAAGTGGGAAACTTTGTTGGATTATTTGAACAAAATGATAAGATCATAAGCGTGGAATATAACACTCTAATAATATTTGTGGGTAAATTTTCCAGCTTATTTGAAAGATAAAATGGCCGTTTATATTCAAATTTAGCACGTTATTTGGGGGGCTTTTCTCCAATGCAAGGGACGACGAAACGCGTTACAATGTACATACATTGTTTTCGAAAACACCTTACCTGGAGCAATCATAAAGAACAAATATTTACCTGCCCGTGTGATAGAAGAGAATTGAGTTCTTTACTATTTGCACAGTCATGCATGCATGCTAAATATGGCTAATCTGTATCGCCGTATCAGTTGAAACGTAATATTAATATTATTTTATTACAATGTTGGTAAATATATCACTTTTTCATTCTTTGAACAACAAGCAAATCAACCACTTTTTGCGCTGGTTTTGCTGACATTACAGTATCACTTTTTGGAAGTGAGAAAAAGTGAGGTTTTTAACCAACAATATTTTCTGACATACTTTTTGTGGTTTAAAGGTAAATTAAGAATACTATGTCAGCTAAAGTACAATAATGATGTGCATAATTGGTAGTATTCGGCATGTTATTAAAATGCTCTTGGTATAAAAAAAAACAATTTGTCTCGATTTAAGAGCTGGCAACTGGCAACGTGCGCACCACAAATGCTTGTCAGTCCACGTCAAAATCATTCTTGGTGCGCTGTAGTATTTGTAAGTAGGTGTATACAGTGATGCATCATCGTTGATCAAATCATGCACCTTTTTAATATATACCTAACAACCTATATATATTTACGTACTACAGAATGAAGTAATAAAATGTTGAAACATAAAACAACGTGACTTTTCAAGTAATACGTTATCAACATAACCGTACATAGAATAAAAGGTAGTAGTTATATCGAAAAGTGTAACTTACAACTGTAATAAAACTATTTGTCATTGTACATTCAATATAAATGTCGGTGTATCTATTTTGTATCGTAATATTATTAATAGTTGTATCCACTTTTCGTAAACTATCATTAAAGTAATCGCACATGTCTTGATGGATCAGTACAAATGGTAGACCCAAAAAGATGTGTTACCTGAGTAGGTTTGCTTGCTTGTACTCATTAAAATGCTTATAGAACTTTAGTTCTTTTATTGCTTACGTTTACTCTTTTCATTGGNTTAGTTCTTTTATTGCTTACGTTTACTCTTTTCATTGGAGATATGAAGTTGGCCTACCTGCAACTTCAACCCTAATTCTGCAACAACTTAATGAAAATAAATTTTGTTTGGTGTACAGTAAAAGTACATGAAAGATAACAACCTCACGCATCATGCAAATTTATTTGGAACTTTATTACTGACGTGTCGGCCGTTTAAATTAATTCGCCAAAGTTAAATTAGCAAAAAATTTCATCACTACATCTTCTGAAATTTTACAACTTTTTGCACGGATAATTACGATTACGAATTAAAAATATGCTTTTTGCTTAGCTAGACATTCCATTTAACATAATACGGATCATAAGCACGATTTAAAGTTGGCAATTAATTTACATTTAGGATTACATACACAGATTCAATGTGGTGTAGCACTCGTCTCAACTCATATCACCAGAATGAATTTTTCGTTTTCAAAGTGTGTGCTACCAAGCAGCAATCTTTTATCGTTTGCGAAACATGACATGGTACATACTCATATGTTGTGCTCAATACTGTGTTGCAGTTGTTCTGTTCTCAGAAAACACCAATTGAGAGCATCAAATGTGGTTACTTCCTTCAGGTATAGTAGTGGGCTTCGTTAACATGAGCGCAAAACATGCAAAGAGGGCGTTTTGTCATTGACATACTACTAGTTCACATGTCGCACAACGCATCCTCTACAAATGAGTTTAGCTAGCAAATTTTTTATTTTTAGATCTAATTTAATTTCGTACGACCACTGTCGACCACCAGCCATTTGCGGCATGTTTTGAACTAGAAATAGTAAATTACACAAGAAACCAGACCGGATGGATTATAGAGCTTTGCTACAAATATCACTTACTAAACAAGCAACATCATTATATTATGCAACAATATATGCGCTTTGTAAATACTTATGCCGTGTAGTATAGCATTGTCGCATGCAGTTCATCAACAGGGCAGTAATATTTTCACAACCCCATGCAACGTTAACAAGGTATATATTCCTTCTTTTTAAAAGGCGATGATTGGAATGAGTAGACTGATGCTTGTCAATCTTGGCATTGCACGGTAAGGTTTGTACTAACAAAACACTCACAGCAGACAAAATCCAGGCGCAAGACACTCACACAACGGTTCAAAATGTGGTCGTTTTACAATTAAACTGCTGGTTTCTGGCCGATGGCCAATGACTGCAGGAGAACACAATGGCATGGGGAAAATCTGCACGCTATCCACCACCACCACCATCACTGCAGCGTGAGCTATTTGCAAAGTTTTTACAATTACAGTTCAAAAGCCCTGTTGTTTTGCTGAAAAAATCAAATTAAAAGAAACAAAAGTGTCTATTCTGTCTATCGATGTAATGTGCATAACAGAGAAAAGGGACGTTTGCTAATGAACTCTTTGGAATTCCATCACCTCTGTATATAGATGCGTCTCTATTTAAAAATATACAATATTAAAAAATAAAGCATGCGGATGTTACCGCACAAAACTAATATTATAATAGTTTAGTTCATGTTTATTTCGTCGTTTTCTGGCACATGAAACTCATATAACAATAACCGGAACAGGAGTACGAAAAAAATACAGCTCTGCGCAAACTTTCGAGTAACACTCGTTTACTTGCCATTTTGCGGCGCTGCCTTTTCCTTTCGCTTTGGTTGACTCTTTTACGAGAAGATTTAAAAGTAATATCATAAACATAAAAAAATTCACTGGTTCAGACTTCTTCTCATAATTTTTTATTATTTTTAAACTGTGTGGCGTGATAAATCAAAAGCATTTTTTTGGACCGGCAACTTTTTTGTGGTTAATATAAGATAATAGAATGGCATCCGACGGACAGCAGCGTTTTATTGCAAAGCGAATTCAAACTCTTGAATGGGATTTGGATAAGGAAAAGAGAAAAAATATGGAAGCACATAAAGCCCTCTGTAAACGGGAGCGGTTAATAAAAGAGCTAACTCTGAAATCTGAACAGGACAAACAAACATTAAAAGATTTACAGGTAGTTATTGAAGATCTTGAATCCACGCTGAAAGTTTATAAGAACAAAATAGACAACGTTGTAAGTACATGATTACATAATTTTGCATGTTTCAAATCGAGATACGATATTAATATTGTGAAAAGTTAGAGTAAAATAACCATGAATAATTAATTATGCAAACTAGCATGAAAGTGTCTGTTACGTTTTTCCAGGAAACTATATCAAATTACAACGCGGACAGGTTTCGGAAGGTTCATAGAATGTACCTGGATGAGA
>JAHZNB010003530.1:0-11680 GCA_027744295.1 Callyntrura guangdongensis
CCATACACTGAATTGGTCCCCTGGTCATTACAAAATTATGTTTTTTTATTTTAAGAATTAAAAGTAAATGTATTTGACTGTATTGGGCGGACATAGCTTGGGTGTAACTGTAACGAACTCTGGGATGAACCAGGCTTAGGAACAAAGGAAGGGAATTTGACCTCTAATAAGGATAAGGATCTCTAATATAAATATTGATATCTCGATTTCGACAATTATGACTATGTAGTAAGTAACAACAGAGCCAAAGCACACCCATACTGTTGGTAATGTACTTTACTAACTTTAAACTACCTTACATACTATATAAGGATGTAAACTATTCCGACCGTAAGTAAACATGTAGGCTACAATAATTAAAGCTTAGCGGTGGAAGTAACGACGTTGCATGAATATCTCGTTCCTTGATCTTCCCTTTAAATGGGACGTTTAAAACAATTTTAAAAAATAAATGTATTTTCACGTTAAACACAATAATATTAAAAAAGAAAAATGAGTAAAATAAAGGTTTATTTCCCGGAACAATTGTATTTTTGTATTGCTTTCCCATCTTACCATCTTGAACTACTTCCTCATCCATTAGCGTCTTCTTTTCTGCATACTCTAACGTGTAACTCAATCCGTTACATCCCCGTTGTCTGACTCCAATACGTAAGCCAATCTAAACAAAACGAACAATTTCCAACTATGAAGAATGTTTATTGGTATACAAACTGTATAAGTTCCGCCATGGCCAATGGAAACTTACGAATTCATTTTTCCCATCCAGTAATTCTTTTATTCTGTTTACTGCTGATGAAGTCTGCACGTAGCACAAAATAAACAATGATTGAAAGTTAGATATTTGGTCGAGTAACAAATTCAACAGGTACGAGGGCGTGCAGTCATTACCGCGTAATTATCAATAACATATCACAATATTGAAAGAAACTTTTTGATGTGTTATTTGAGTATTATTTTTTTATGTAAATGACTATATATAAAACATTATGCTCTCAGTCAGTCACAATCACAGTAATGCATACTGAAAACAAAATTACTTACAAGTGTTAACGCTGCTCTGGTAGGTATTGGTCGCTTTCCTTTCACGCCTTTCACCGTTGCAGTTGCTACAACTTTTGTTCCATACTGCCGCAGTACTTGGGCAGCCCACATGTTAGTAATAATTGACAACTAATCAAGCACAATGAAGGAAAATATTTTTGATAATCGGTGTTTATTTATATAAAAATGATATTATATTTTGTCATTTCGATTCAATTACCGAGCAAAAATAAATGCTTTATTGACCACGAACTGCGTGAGTATTGAGAATTAAAGAACTTTCACAAACAGTTTTATTTAGTATTTAAACACGCATACGCCAAATATTATACGTAATTGTAAGACATGATTCTTGTGTACAAAAATCGGTGAAAAGTGTTAAAGCGCAATGAAAGTGCAAAACAGTACCACCGTCAAAGAAGGTTGGTTGGTTGCTACTTTTGTAGTTGGTAAATTGAATGGTAAATGCGCACATACAGGCGGAAAAGAAAGAGCCAAATGAAAACAGCTGCTTTCACCAAAACAGGGGTTATGTGTGCACAAAATGGTCATGTTTACCAAGTTAATATATAAAGCGATAATAACGCTAATATGAACCTTTTTTATATCTCACTTCTCACCTCACCCTTTTGTGGGAGTAGAGTCAGTAGAGGTGTGTGACATTACGACTGAATGAACTGACATGAATCAAGGGACATTGACGAAAGGCGTAATGTAATAATTTTTTGAGCAAGGGACGAGGTACTGTATTTACTGGTAACTGGGCTTTTGATAGTTATTGATATTTATTCAGATACATTTCACGAAAAAAATTGTAACAATCAACTAAATAGTTTTGATATCAATTAATTTATCAAAATTGATAGTTTGTCCTGATTGTTGAATGGGCCACAAAAGTGAAAATTATTATGATATATACCAGGGAACATGCAAAAGGATTTCATCTCGTTTCTTGCGTTCTAGTATTCTATAAACTAATTTTGAAATTGGCATTTTATTTTTTAGTGACGACGTGCCTCTCGATTGAAAATGAAAATAAATACTTACACATAGGAGTGAAAGTCAAAATAAGCTACTTTTAGTCGAGAAGCAAAATATACTTGATATCTATATTCAGCTTTCAGCAGTCACGAAAATGAAAATGACTACATTATTACACATTGCCGTTGTCTAACTTTCTCCTATATTAAGGAATCAAAAATCGAATATTGACTTTGCAATAAACGTAAATGTAACTCCACAAAGATATTCACAATCATGTAGGATGATTTAAATGTCTTTATTTGGGTGGATATTTAGGGTATTATTTATATGATTCATCGTTTTACTATTTATAGTTTAAATGGCCATTAACAAAATGGCTCATCAAAAACGAATACTGTTCGGTACTAAACTAATGTATGCAGAAATGTATATTCTTACTTTACTTTACTTCGCCATTCCATTGCGGCGATGTGTACTTTCACATATTTCAATTTTTCCACTGTTTTCTTGTTGCTTCAATTTTTGAAATCCCTTAAAGTTATAACTGCGATTATGCTCCCATTCAAACCATTCAAACTTAGTAAATATAATATCTTGTCTTGTCCATTATATAAGAATGACGAGAAAGGTGTAAATCCAAATATGCAACTACTGAAATATTCGAATATGGGATCATGAGATTTGCCATGAATCACTGTGATGATGAATTGACCTGTGACCCCTGCTGGAAGCCACAGTTATTACTTATTAACCAATCTAGCTCAAACTTGGTATACTTTTACAAGTACCGATAGAGCATTTGTGCATCAAATTTGAACCATAGGTGTTATATTGACAGAAAAACAGTCAAAGTAAAAAAAAAAGGTTTTTTACCACAAGGGGGTGTCACTGAGATGGCATGTTAGCTGACAAATGTTTAGCCCTTGTCACTCCTAGTAGATTGGTGAAAATCCCATCCCAATTACAATTTTCAAACGTTGACTTGACGCTCCCTGGGCGGGGTCAGAAGGGTCAACAAATATGGATCAAATTTTGCAAAACGTCCTAATATGTCATGTGTACACTAACTTTCAGTCATAGGTCATAATCATATTTCGAAATTTTAAGTGACCTCCCGTTGACCACAAACGCCCATCTTCGAATTCATCTGAGCTAGTGACCAACTCTATGGATTGGGGAAAACAGAATTTCAAAATTCCTTGTCGTGTTGACAGACAGATAGACACATACAAGCACGGATAGACAGGAAGACAATCTCATCTCAATGAATTCTCTTTCAGTGGTTAACAAAATGGTTACAAGCGTCAAGGAAGTATCCCGTCTCGGGAGACATATGGCTTGGAGGAACTGGAACTGGGGGGAACCTGCCTTGAGTGACTTGTGGGGAAGAGGGTCTGAGAGGGACAGCACTCTTGGTACCGGTGTTAAAATTAGCATATCACATTTCATTTGTATTCAAATTGTTCAAAGAGGTTAGTATCGGTATGGTATGGTATATGTATGTGTGCAAACTGTGCACCCAATTTCAGCTCTCTGATTGAAACTTTCTCTTGACTCTCATCAACTCAACTTACTCTTGTTACATCACAACTACAACCTTACCGCCGGGAAACAACAGCACTAGCACAAGGTATTAATTCCCATCCCACGTTATCTAACCCTGCAAGTATCAAGAAATGAAGTACTATAAATAGTATAGTATTTCATTTGTATCAAGCGGATAATGGCTGTCTTGTTTTGCAAGTAACGAAAATAAAAATTTAATTGTCCCTAACCTAAGAAGCCCGTGATAACTGATAACTTGCCATATACCAGGCAAATTGTTATATAAATTATATAAATTTCCTGCCTAAGAAAGTGAAAACTTTGGTCAGTTCCAAAACGCTGATATCCTCTGACGGTTATATAGTTGATAGCATGGCAGTAGGAACCCGGGGGATGGGGGGGACAAATCCCCCCAAGAATTCAGAGATTTAACATTACGTATATTACAGGCCCAAAAATTACTTAACATTACAGGATAGGCCTATCCCCCCCTTGTACCCCCTGTTCCTACAGCCCTGGTTGATGTTGATAGTAGCCTACCTTTAAGCTCAATTAAGTACCCTCGTGTGTGTGCATGCATTTGACATTAGCTATTTTAGAACATAATATTTGAACACAGGTTAGAGAGGCAACATTATTTAGATAAATTTAGATACACTGGTATTATACCAATACCACACACTACACTAGAGATTTCATAATTTGATTCCCGAAATCATGTTTAAACCAATGCAGTGCTGGAAAGAAACGCGCTTGCCGGAACTCACACGGAAATGACACATCCAATTTACTGAGCACTGAGCACACTGCTCTGCTGCTCTGCTGTATGATCGAATCGAGTCAGTAGTGCATGCAAAATAGTACACGTCCAGTCGAGTTGTTGGGGTCATGTGCGACTATATTTGCTAAACCACACAACGAAAGATGGATTGCTTCGCGCTTCGTTTTGATACACTGAACTTGATTATAATTATAATAATATTTAGTAATATTGTTATGTAGATGTAAATGGTGGAGAGTAGGATTTTTTTAAAATCGAGATAAGTCTTACATGATAGTTAAATTTTCGTATTTGCTCCAAACATGAAAGACTTAGCACTAAAATGTGTAACGAAATGTTCATGAAATTTTTGTTGATAGCGCAGCGCTTGCGTCCAGCTTAACTCCGCTACGAAATGCATACTATGCATGGCATTTGGCATTTGAAGCACACGACGGACGACCCGTGTAACACTAATTGTTGGGCACCCAAGTCAATAAATGGTTAAAAGTGCCAACCTGAATACTGAACATTTGTGTTACGTTTTAAAACCTGAATTTGCTCCTCTCTACAAGCGCGAGCTAACATTTTTACGAACATTTATTTAAAGGTGAAATCAAATTTGTATCAGGTATAATATTTTTTGTATCAGGCAATTTAATGGCATTCAAAATTTTGTAAATGGGCCATGAGCCAATAGCAATCAGGACAGGGAATGGCAAGTAGTGGGAACCAGGAATCAAATGATTTGAAAACATGCAAAGTATCCAAAATTTATATGATGAACGACGATACAAAAAATTTTAATATCACTTATCTGTCGTCTGTCTTTCGTTTAAGTATGTCGTCGTGTCTATGAAGTTTGAATTCCATAATCAAAGCGTGTATTTGCAATTTACAATCATAGCACGCACACAAGCATACGATAAGACTCATTTCAATTTCATCAGACTCTTATTTATTGTAACGTGAAGAAACGAAACACAAACAAAGTCACCCTGCGATAGTTTAACGTTCAACTCTAGTGATTCAGTAGCACAATTTTTTTTCTCAAGGGTTTATTGAAAGTTGAGAAATACTAGATATTAAAGTTGAAACATATTTTGAGTACGTACACATGTCGTCTAACTAATCTTTTATTGATTGATGCTGATGAAATCACTTAAATTTTGTTCTTCTAATTGTAATAGTGAAAAGTCCGTGGTGAATTTGTGGTCCTTTTGTATACCATTAGAGTTACGAATTTGATTTTATTTCCTTGTCATTTTACGTTCGTCCCGGAGGCGTCAACGGTACAGTGGGAAAAATCTGGTTTCCTAAATTTTGTTAAATAGAACTTAGTGGAGCATCATAAAATAAAGTAATAATAGATTTTCTGTCGTTCTTTTTGTCAACATCCACATTATTTTATTAGAGACAAAAAGCTTTACGTTCCTTGAAGGGGACCACTCGCCAAATCACGATCAAATATGGACAGTATGGAATCTCTTGACTGTACTTATACGATCGACGTTAAAGGTACATTGGGTACCCTCAGCACACGAGGACGGGGTCGGGGTCGGCCACGTTCGGATGATGTGTTTAAATCGTTAGATGCAGTTGTTAGTGAGAGGGGAATAATTAATCCGTTGAAGAATGAAAAACAACGGATGCGTGACGAAGACCTTCCAATAACTGGAAAAAATAGCAGGTTTCCTAAGGAAAATGACTCTACAATGGATACTGTTGATTGTAAACCATTCAGCAGTAATTACAATGCGATCAACTTTAATGACTCATTGAGTACTCTCAGCACACGAGGACGGGGCCGTGGTCGGGGTCGACCGCATTCTGATGATGTGTTTAAATCGTTAGACTCAATTGTTAGCGAGAGGGGGATAGTTAAACCCCCAAAGACATACGAAAGACAGCGGGACGAATCCCAGATAATAACTACTGGAAAAAGCGTCAGATTTTCTAACGATGGCAGTGTTGAATTGCGTCCAAGAGGGAGTCATCAGCTTGACCCCATGGAGAATTCGTTAGATGCGATCATTTCCGATCGGCGTATTGATGAACCAGGGATTAACGGCGTCGGTCGTAATATAAAAAGAACAAGGAATCAGGACGAAGATATGGACTGCCACGTCGAGGGTAAGCGAACAAGACGACCAAAAAGTTTTGTGCTTAACCCATATCGAGCTGTATCTTACCTGCGTGAGAAAGGTATGATAGTGAATCTAAAGATTGGGAAAAAAGTAGCTGATACAAAAGAGGATGAAGATCCTATCCGCAAATGGCGTTGTGTTGTAGAGTGTGGATCTCTTCAAGGTAACAACCATATTTTTACCTTAATTTTTAATTAAAGTTCGAACCGACTAATGCAAAAGTAGGAAAAGCTTCGGATCATTCTTGTGCATTACCAGTGCTTGAAGCTTTGTATTTTTGGTTATAATAAGTATTTAAAACGGTTTTGGGTCCGGTCCGAGCATAAACTTTACAATTTCTTTCATGTTTCATTTGTAGGTATGGCCGACTCTGCCCGGAAAACTATAGCAAGAGAGATGGCTTGTGACCAGTTCATGAAAAAACTGAAGACGGAGTATCCGGATGGAAAGATACCTCGTTATGAAATTCCGGATGAGCTGTACCTCGATCCCAAGGTGTGTGGGTCTGTAAAAACTTTGTGCGAAGAGATTGGCAGAAATTTGTTAACCGAGTTTCGAATTGATGAAAAAATGTTCGAGTCTAATGGATGCCAACCAAACTTTGAGTGTATTTACTACGTGGGAGACGAGAAGTTCATCGGTATGTAATTGTTTTACTTTTGTATATTATATTTTTTTTTCTCTCTCTCTCTCTTGAATGTCTGTTTTGCAAGACAATTTCCACTAAAACGTTCTCGTAACCGTAAGTAAACTCTCACAAGGCAGATAGCAGGACGGAGGACACATATATTTGTATTATGTATTCCACCAGCAGCTCTTTTCTGCGAAAAGAACATGTCAGTTTGTTTGCTTGTAATCATTCATGATTTTAATACTTTAGTCAGTATAGATCATCCTCATAGTGTTCTATATATAACAAACTATAATATTTTGGTTATAATTATATGTATTGCTTAGGTCGAAGCACTGATCGAGCGCTTGCTGAAGTGATGGCAGCAAGCGAGGCGTACAAATCTGTAGCACTGGACGAATTTCCTCGCACAAAGTATTTTGTGGATAAAGAATGTGACAAAACAGTGGAATATTGTTTCACGGAGAGCGAAGTGTATCAAACTGTAGAGGTAACCTTATTTGTTAAAGTCAAGGTGGTTATAATATATTGCTCTCAGATGCTCTTAACATGATTATTGAGTTGTTTTGTAATTAATACTTTACAGAAATGGTACAATTTGTTAATATTTACAACAGTAAACTATTAGCTATAAGTTTAGTGGTATTACGTTGCGTATGGTATGAGAACGAGAGAACAAAAATGTATTCTCGCTAATAATCTATTCGATGTAAACACGCCATGTATTATCTGGTAGAGACCATCTTATTTCGTGCTGTTTAGTTCACCTTGGTCCATGTTTAATAATTTCATTGTAAGACTACATGACAATTGACTTGCAGTTTATTAACTTGTATTATTTAATTTACTTTTTTATAAAGGTGAACGAGCTCCATAAAGGCTTTTCTCGTGATAAGTTAACTGCGGCTTCCGAAGATCTGGAGGAAGCTTAAAAATACTACTATAACCCGTTTCAACAACATGAAAGTGGTTTAAACAATCAAATTTGGTATTTAAAACTTTTTACATTTTGTAGTAATGTATCTATTTTAATATGTATGTGTAGCTGTATGAAATAATTACCCGTCTCGTGTTCTAATTTTGACGAAAAGAAACGATTAATATAATTGTAAAACATTAATGACTCATCGGCCATTCCGTAATAACAATAAAGTTGGAAAATTTATATCAATTGTATACTTGCATTAAACTATGCTTATTTTTTTCCTATAAAAGTCGAATAGTATGTAATAGTAGTATATAGCATAGGTATATTTTTAGTACATGTACTACCACTTGTACATATTAAAATTATAGAAGGTATGTACTTATTTTGGAAGAGTCGATCCGATCTTTTCTCCTCTTCCTCACTTGAGTCATTTTATATTATTATTACCACACAACCATTTTCTGTTTTTCTCTCACTCTCAGTGAGCCATTGCCATTATATTACTGCATGGCATATTATCCTCTCGTCGTCGTCGTCATCATCATCATCATCATCTCCTTCACCACCACTACCACTACTTCGCATCGTCGTCGTCGTCGACATGGTCCGTCCAACGAGCTTAGAGCTGCCGTTGTTCGTAGTTAGTTCAGTCTCTCCAAGTCAGTTTCCTTGTTGGCTTCGCACACAGTTAGTCTGTTGTATTACTTTTTGGGTTTTATTCCTTTTCCTTCTCATCTCTGCCAGTCCATCAGTATCACTGCTTTTGTGTAGTGGTGTATTCTGGTGCGTAGTTTAGTGTTCTCGTGTAAAAGCAGTGAGCATTCAGCAATGGAACCAACAACGACCGTGTAGCGCCGTGGTAGTCTACTTTGAGCAAATCATCGCCATCATCATCATCAACAACCAACATAACCACCGCTCATCGTCGTCACTCGACGTACATATTGTGTTCAGTCAGTTCTACTCACTTTTGCTCTTCTAAGCTCTCCACCAACTAGTTCTGTTTTTTGTGCTCACCAATTCACTTGCACAGAAGAGCCGTCTACAATTATACCACACTTCTTGTCTATTTTTCTCTCTCCTCCACCAGCAAAAATAACGTGAACGTATACTCGTTTCATACAACCACACCGTCCGTCCCATGTTTCAGTCGACTCAGACCAGACTTCGCGTACGTCCACACACGGTACAATTTTAGCTGAATCATATTGCTGCCTTTTGCCTTGTTCGCTTAGTGGAATAAAATAACAGAAAGACATTTTATATAGCCAGGCAATATACCTAACACACATTTGTGCGTTCTCTCTGTGCTTCTTTCTGTCTTCCAACTCGAATCGCATAGTTTGTGATACTTTGTTCGTTCCTATGCCCAACTACCAAACTTTACGTTGTTGTCTTGTGTGACCTGACTACACTCTTTTAGGTTGTTAGTTGGGGCTCTTTTCTGTGCGCGGTGTGGTAGCACTGGTGGCAATAATAGTGAAAATCTCTCGCAACGTTACGTACACACGAAGAAGCGTGCACATACGGACACCAAAATGGAAGGATACCGGAGTAGAACACATTAAAAAGGACATTTGAAGGAGTAATATATTACTTGTCTCTATTCAGTGGTTTGGTAGAAGAGGGTATAAGGCTATATACTACGTTTATATAAGACGTGTGTGTAGTGTACACATTCCCGTCGTACCTATATATAAACTCCGTAAGAGCCAAGCAAAGGATACTTTTCTAATGTTACTTTCAACCAATACAAAACACACAAGCTTTTATTAAAACTTTTTTTTTTCGCCTCCTCCCTTGCTAATAATATTGACTGTATCACGCAACGCAAATCGTAACCTTCAGTTTGAGTGACTTGAACAAGTTTTGTATTTGTGAGTGTGTTTCTGTTTGTGTGTGTATGTGTGTGTGTGCCTGTACATGAGAAAACATTCTCTCATCTAATTCAACTTAACAGGCCAAAGCCAACAACAAATTGAATTCGTGTGTATTTATCTTTGTGTAGTGCATAAATATGCATGCTTATAAGATGTACATTTGAATGCTATTACATGTATATATACGGAATTGGACAGACAACAGAAGAGTCATCATCAACATCATCATCACTATCACACTCATCACAGCAGCAACATGAATATGTACATATTATCTATAATAATAAAAAATAACTAGCCTTGCAGCGACGCGGAGAGAGAATTTGAATTAACCCAAGAAGAGAGTAGAACAAGAGGAGTGCAGGAGCAAAAAAAAGAAGAAGAAAAAAAAACGATAATATGCTGCTTATATTTGCCATTTGAGTGTTTTAACAAACTTCCATTTTCATATTCATCTCATTCATACATATTATATTAACTGAATACATTCACATTCGCAGTTATTCTGACAGAATGCTGATGATGAGGATGAGGATGGATTACGGAAAAAAAGAGTAGAGAAACGACAACGACACGTCCATATTAATAAGGGAATAATTAAATTCTTTAACCAACAGCAGCAGCAGAACACATTTATATTAAATCATCTTTCAACCATTTGGTGAAGGTAGAAAAGAAGTAGAGCCGAGCGGTTACCATAAAGTCCGGGTGTTTTCTTTCATACACTGTGGCCCAAGATAAGGGCCGGAAGTGAGCTAAAATCATTGAATGGATGACCTAGATTACTGCAAGTAGTATTACGTGCTTATATGAACATTCCAATCCAAGTTGCTGAATTTTGCTGCTTATTCCCTCTTGCTGATGCTGTTGTGTTGGTATAAAAACGAAGAAAAAAAGTATTTGCATTTGATTGTAACACATCACCACAAATCTAAACGCAACGTAATAGAAAAAAAGAGAGAGAGAAGAACCAGACTACTACTAACTAGAGTGCTGCTCCTGTTGTTGTAGCCGACCCCTTTTTTCACATTTTTAATACCTGTAAGAAGAATAAGTATCAGAGAGCTATCTACCAACTTAAAAGGCGCAAAAACTGTTAATTCACTTGATTTTTGTGAATTCCTTTGTAACAAGTCTCACTCGCACGCAGGCAAGAATATCAGCATCAGGATACTGTATGCCACAACTTGATATATAGCACGACGATGATGATAACTTTTACAATGAAAAGTGAAGGGCAGGTCCAAGGAGAAGCGATCACTTGCATTGTTGCAAATATCCTCCTGATCAACAGCAATAACCCTACCACCACAATGGCGGCGACTCCATTAGCACTTATAATACTGCCCCAATTATCCTTGGTAGGGGCGTCTGCTGAGGGGTCGTGGTGGTGGAAAAAGAGTCAAAAGATATTGGATTGGAAACAACTTGGAAAAATACCATGAAGGAACCTGAAACAATGCCAGACGGCTTGAAAACATTGTATGATTTTCCAAAATTTGGAATTGGGAACTAGAAAAAAGATTCCCGTGTATTTTCATCTGCACTTCCCCCAGAGCCGCAAATAATATTCATCAATGCTGAATTCATCGCATTCGCAGCACGGCAAGCTAAAATACATAAAAATGATGGAAAATAGCAAAAAAAATGGCTGGCGGAACAGGACGTCTGAAAATACTCTATTCTATTCCACTATACAATTTACTCCTTTTTCTAACAATACACGATGAAGGAGACGACCAAGTCAAAGGAACATTTTTA